>JAXIVJ010002451.1:0-62500 GCA_036785665.1 Chirona hameri
TCTCCATGCGCACGCACGGGAACTGCAGGGGCCCAAGCAGTTGCTGCCCGAATATCCCGCGCACCGAATGTCCCGAACGGAGACGTCACGACAGTGTGAACACGAATATCGCTAATACATGGCGAGATTTGTCGGGTTGTAAATATGCCAATCTAATTTGGTAAATTTGCCGAACTCCGACGACTTCTTGCTTTAGGGGTGAAAGATGAGTACACAATACCCATTGATCAAACGTAGCATTTCAAACACAAAGTCATTCCACTCCAAAAAGTCGGGAACATTCGGTCCATTCAGCTATTACGGTCGGTGGAGGGGGTGAAGGAGGGGGGTGGGAGGTAAAAGGGGTCAATTTGCATCCTATTGATTAATTAAGCATGTCCTCCAAGTTGTACAACAGTTAAATGTGAATATAAGCGACGATGTTGCAACAAGAAACGGCGCTTTAAAAATAATATCCTATTATGACTAACACCAGAGTTGCAGTCTCCATTATACCGTATGGGGAAAACTTCGGAGCCTTTGGGACAGACGAAAAAATAAAGCTAGGGGGCTGAAATTTTACATGCTTCCTATTGGGTCACCAAGCAATGGGAAAATACCAAGGGAGCGGGTCCTGCCAAATACTTCATGAAATTTGACGGGGCCTAGGAGGCTGCATGGTCCCAGGCCGGCTGAGGCCGCCCAGTCCGGTCTCTAGAGGCTGGCGCATGCGTAATACGATCTGCCTCGAAGGCTCAGATTCGAATGCTGCCGCGAGGTGTCAGCCCAGGCACTAGATAGCGCCAGGTGCGACTTTTTGTTAAAAGCTGACGGTTTTCTTTGCATAGAGAACTGTGACTGTAATCTGTATATAGTATATAGTTCTATGCCTGGGCTGACACCTCTGTATATAGTTCTATGATTGAAACTTGAAAGCAAAGTATTTGATATAATTTCTGAACTAAAGAGATCAGATTTTGGCACCGCCGGATTGAATGGAGACCAAAGGGGCACTACCAAACGCCTGAAATAGGCCGTAAATTGGCTTACGTTCTGACACGATTTGAGAGAAAACCTAAGTAACTTGAAAGGCTTATTTCATATTTGTTTCAGAATCTTAGGAACGTCATGAAAAGTGTGGGGTGAAACTTCGATCTCGTCGATCCTATTGAGTGAACCCAACCTCCAATGCAAAATTTATTTGCGTAGGTATTTGAGCTCCTCTCGTCTTTGATCTACCTTTTACTGACCTAAATTTTCCTTATTAGACAAAAATAAAGATCTTATCAATAATTCTGAACAAATAGTAGGAGCATGGCCCTGCCCCCGTTCTTACGCCTGCGATTTTTTAAGTTTGTTAACTAAACTCGCAAGTCGCAGCTGCTCCTCCGTTGCAACTTCTGGACCTTGGGCCTCAGGTACTTGAGGACCACGAGCATGGAATACATTTGTACATGGAATAAAAACTCAAAATTTTCGCGCCGCTCCGCGGCGCAATTTAACTACAAATTCAATTATATAGGGGTTAGGAAAAAAATCGGCCCGCTTCTCGGCGCATCTATGTGTTATGTTGATACTTTCCTATATAACTGGGCAAAATAGTTCACTTCAACACTTTTTTACCGCACTTTTAAACGCACAATATAGCTATTTTAGAGGTCCGCACCATACGCAATGCGAGGCATTGACGAGAAAGCATATCCAGGGCATAAGACTCGAAATTTTCGCTCCGCTCCGCGGCGCAATTGGTTTAAGAGTTCCAGGTCTTGAGCTTAAAAAATGCTCCAATTTAGTATAGCTGATTCCAAATTGGTGTCGCTGGTTCCAATGTTGATATAGCAGTTTTGCTAACTCCAGCTCCTAAAAGTTGGTATGGCCCATGTCATACTGCAAAGCTGTCATACCTGTCATACTGTATTTTCCATCCTTTTAAAGGAAATAGTTCACTTCAACATGGGATTTTGAACTGAAATAGCAATTTTGTAGCCCGTGTTGAGAAATCTTATCTGCAACTTTTTCTTGGCTTACAAGACTCTCCAGCCGAAGATATTTGACTTTTTGGCGAAGGAATGCGGCGCATATATGATAAAACCCGTACCGTCCTGAAGAGTGCCAGCACTGGTCTGAGCATGCGCAGACCAATAACGCACACCATAACATTAATAATTTTACAACCTTCTGTCCTGAATTGGCGCGATGCAGGACCATTTTTGAAAAGAAAAAAGAAACTGTATTAAAAAATATAATAAAATCGTGTTCTGAAAAATTCCGAAGGTGAACTATTTCCTTTAACGTGCCTTTTCATCCGTTTTTTTTTTTGTTGGTGGGGGGGGGGCTTTCAACGCTTGGGAAGGGGGCCCTTTCAACGCTCGGGAAGGGGTCCTTTCGAGACGCCACCCCCCCCTGGACGAAATCCTAGCTACGTGCCTGCGCAGGTATATGGATTTACTGCATCTCTTATGGCGTGTATTGCTATCTGACATTGTCTTGTCCTCCCATCCTTTCCATATATAGCGATTTCCTTTCAGTATACGAGCACGGTGTGGCGTACACAATAATAACAACTTATACAACTCCGCAATAATGTTTTTTTCTTACCATCAGTGGCGGATCTACGGTTGGGCAAAATGGGCAATTGCCCCCCCTCCCCAAACGAAATATCGGTAGGCAAACGTATGATTTTGTCCCTCCCCCAAACCGATCATGCAGGTTGTGGTTTTTGTCCTGGTACAAGCGGTGAATAAATCTTTCTTCGAAAATACGAAAATTCTGAATTTTTACATGGGGAGGCAACCAAAATCGATAAATTGAATACCATACATGTAAATAAGATAATGCACACACAATAGATCAAAAGTACAATATTTCCCTTTAAGAAACCGGCGCCAGTTATACTACTAGATACTACTACTAGCTAACTACTTCCCAGTAAACATGCCGACGTCGGCCCGACGTCGGCATCTCGGTAGCGGCATTCCGATGTCGGCCCGACGTCGTCATCTCGGCACTGAAAGCAACTCGGCATGCCGACATCGGGCCGACGTCGGGCCGACGTCGGCAGATGTCGGCAAACGTCGGCTTTCTTAGCATATGTTCGTAAGTAACTTAAAGTATAAAGGAAGTACAATTTGTACCATACATTTTGAGATAATTGGCAAGCTGATTATTTGTTATACGAAATTGAACAACAACACAAATAAATATAAAAGCCATGATTGTTTTAACTCTATTCCCTGCGGGCGGCCAAAATTACGTTACCTGCGGGGGGGGGGGGGGGGGGGGGCAGAGATCTCGAGAAGCGCTCGGTCGATTTCGATGGGGAAAACGCCATTCGATTTGTCAGGACAAGATTTTTGGACCCCGATATTTCTTTTTTGTCAAAAATGGGGGGAAAATACGAAAAGTTTGGGTGTTTTTGAAAGGTCATTGCGGCCATGTGGTTTGACCGATTTTAATGCCCCAGACGTTTTTGAGCTTCAAAAAAAAAAAAAATGCTAGGCGAATTCAGGGGATGTAAAATGGGAGGATTTTCTGATACAAAATATGTGCTGTTCGTGATTGATTGGGAACGACATGAACATATGCTGTAATTTGTTAAATGTAATATATTGCGCATAGCCGGATCCAGGTAAACAACGTGGGGGGCACCATGCGCGTAACGCTTTTTATCATCTTACTAATTTGAAGTTGGAACTAATTTGAGGGAGTGTATCGCCTCCCATGTTTTGTACCTGAGTGCGCCTCTGCCAAAAATATGTACAATCCCAGTATTTATGATGCATATTGATTGCACTTAAATTGTTTCTGACGCATTTATTGCACTGGAAACCACGAAGGAAGTATGCGCCGCAAAACCCTATCCCTAACACCTTCCTCACACAGGAGCCTGGCACCGCCTCTGTTGGACCGATTTTTTTTATTTTTTTTTGACACAACACGTGCCATTCAATTGTGGGAAAGGTCACAAAGTTTCAGGACACTAGGCCTAACGGTTTAGATGCGGCAAGTGAAAAAATCACCGGGGGACCGAATCTGCCCCCGGAGGGTTCTAGGAAATAGTTCACCTTGGAAAATGTTCCCAAACACGATTTGATTATATTTTAAATACAATTTATTTTTATATTGTCAAAAATGGCCTTTTATCGCGCCAATTCAGGACAGAAGACGTACATTATTGTTGTTTATCAAAACTATATGCATACTCTCTGAGTCAGAGTCCTGACGTCACGCGAATAAAAAAAAAATGGTTCAGCCAATCAGATTTGAAAGTAGTCGCGTAAGGATAGACTCGCATTAGAGATGTGCCAACCGGCCGCCGGCAGTTCGCTTGCTAGCACCAGCTGCAAGCTGATTGGCTGATGGCATAGCCTCTGCCTGGGCTAGATCCAGCACCACGTTCTTTCGCCAGCACCGCATTCCTTCGCCAAAAATCAAATACATTCGGTTGGGGAGTCTTTTCAGTCAAGAAAACTTGCAGATAGAGGTTTCCCAACACGGACTACAAAACTGCTATCTCAGTTTAAAAATAATGTTAAGGTGAACTATTTATTTTGTTGAACAGTTTGTACGAACGCGGCAACAACATTGCGTAAACAATCGCTCGTCGCCGTGGTGGTCGTGGCACATGCGTTTTTTAAAGCGCGTTTTGAAAGTGCCTAGGCATCCAAGATCGTTTCGAATTCGTTATCTGTACAGAAAACAAGATTATTGGTTACAAGTGTGAGATAAAACGGGACCTGCAGAGCAACAAACGTTCCTGATTCTATGTATGTAATTTTAGACAAATAACTGCGCAGATATTTTTATTCGGACGTATGCGTTATTCTACCTCCCTTTATTAGGTACATATGTTATGTAACAATTTAAAGGAAATAGTTCACCTTCGGGAAATTTTTCAGAACACGATTTTATTATATTTTGTAATACAGTTTCTTTTTTTCTTTTCAAAAATGGTCCTTCATCGCGCCAATTCAGGACAAAAGGGCGTACATTATTAATGTTATGGTGTGCGTTATTGGTCTGCGCATGCTCCATGCAGTGCTGGCATTTTCAGACGGTACGGTATATCATATATGCGCCGCATTCCTTCGACAAAAAGTCAAATATCTTCGGCTGGAGTCTTTTCAGCCAAGAAAAGTTGCAGATAAGGATTTCTCAACACGGGCTACAAAACTGCTATTTCAGTTCAAAATCCCATGTTGAAGGTGAACTATTTCCTTTAATATTGCTATTATAACGCGCTCTAGCGCTTGACGGTCGTTGTCGCAGCCATGTCGCAGCGACTGACTGTGACCGCGCGAGGCCGCCGCACAGTGGGCGAGAACGGCCTTTTAGCGCGACACGGCGTTTATACTTCAATTTACGGAATCGGTTTGAACATGTACCATATCAATCGATAGCTGATGAATCACGGAGCTCAAAATATGCACTTTCTTTTTTTCTGGGTTTAACCCGGCATTGGCCGGGAGGGGAGGCAAATATTGCCCCCCCCCCCCCCCTCATTATCTCCGGAACCAATGATCGCAGCGAGACATGCAAGGCGGCATTCAAAAGCTATCAGTGATTCGCATCTAAAGCATACTCGAAATTGAGGAATGGAGGTCAAGTATTAGGTCAAAGTCGGGTCAAAGGTCAAAATTGAGGCATTTGAGTTTATGGGCCATACTTTCCATCTAAAGCCTTTGATTGTGACCATGATCACCCAAAATGATCCCAAAGGCATCCATTTACGGGTTTTTGATGTCGGCATGCCGAGCTGCTTTCCGTGCCGAGATGCCGACGTCGAGGTAACATCGACTACACGTCGGGTCAACAGCGGGCCGACGTCGACCCGATGTCGGCATGCCGAGCTGCTTTCCGTGCCGAGATGCCGACGTCGGCCCGACGTCGGCTGGACCTCGGCTGGACCTCGGCATATGCGGACATATCCGACGTGTAGCCGACGTCGGGCCGACATCGGGCCGACGTCCAGCCGACTTCGGCATGTTTACTGGGTTACTACTTGTAGGCAACACTAGGTTACATCATCTAGTGTTGGGGAGCTGGCACGGTGAAGCGTACAATATTTTTCCGTTGCATTGCAAGAGCGGTGTGGGGAGGGAGCTGGTTAACTTCGCTAGCCCTACTTCCGTGCACATGTTGAACTGGGATAATTGCACGCCATAGAATACCAACATCCCGAACACTTGGTCAAACGGTTTATTTCAAGCGGTTTGGTGGACATCGCACATGTTACATATACATTATACATCATTTGATTAGAACGTTAACGGGCGCGCGGTCACGCGACCAACACTTTCTCACGCTGCGCAGACGTGGGTTCGAAACCCACCGGCCACGAACATGCTCCATTTCTACACTTCCTGCACACATACACACACCGTGCGCACACAGGAGCAGCACACTGACGGCTGACGTCACACACGAACGCAACGTCCGTCCGTCCGCGCAGCCAATCACAGCACACTCTCAGCACATCCAACCAATCGCAACGCTCTGGACGGTCCTGCGGTACCTCCGCAACAGGAGATGATCAACAACAGCGGGCGACGCCTGGCTGCCCCAGGCTCGCCCCAGAACACATACACAACATTAGAAAACCCGTACACGACCGTGCACGCTCGGCGGCTACGATTAGTCTCTTCCCTAGTCTCTGGTAGTGCCCGGCGTCCCTAGTCTCTGGTAGTGCCCGGCGCGCCCCGCCGGCCGGCCGCCCTCAATAAGTAAACATGACAGGGTACGCCGGTCGACCACCGCGGGGTGCACGTATTGTCACGTGATGAACTTGACAGAAAGACTGTTAGAAGTGCGGAGGGCCTGCCTCGGGAGGTGGGCCCGCTCAGCATGTTAGTCGGAGGAGTCATTATGCCGCTCCGTCCGTAGTCAGCCGACGCGCCGTGTGTGTAGTCTGTCTGCGTGTCTGTGTGTATCTCTCTCTCTCTGTGTATGTGGCCGTGTATGTGTGTATGTGTGGGTGTGACTGCGTGTGGGCGTATGTGCGTGGTCCCTTCGCTGAGTGAACGTGTACGTGTGTGCAGGGGGTGGCGGGCGGTGGGGTCAGTGCCACAAGGGCTTCCTGGCCTGACCCCGGGCGGTGTCGCTGGCCGTAGAGGACCGCCGCTGGATCTTGGACGACGACCGCTCCCTGCAGCACGGAGAGAGGTACGCGGTCACACACCGCTGCTCGATATCAGGGGTACATTGGAGAGACTCAGTTTTAACTGTGCGCACACCAACACAAGCCGAACATATGCACAAGCATTAAGCAATACTGAATACATTATCGGGAGTTGCCGGTTTGTTTGATGTTATTTTCATGACGGAGGCTCACTATCTTGCATCTTCACTTACCTTTGCTGAAAGGACGCGAATATCGGTGTTTATAGTTATGCCACATATTTCCCTTTTTTGTTTGTGAGTGTCTTTTCCTAAAGCTCAGCTATTATGGTTTTAGAACAGTGATTCTCAAATAGGGAAATTACCCCACTTTGGGTAAGGGAGCCTTCGGCCAGGGGTAATGCGATTGAGCAGTTTGCTGACAAATTACAGCTGATTTATTTGATGATGGCGCACAGTACATGCACATAATCTATCCTTGTTTCACTCTCACCACATTATCGAAAAACGCATCAAAATCAACTAATGCTGAATGATGTTCGGCTTTGTGTTAAGGTTTAAGTGTTGTTGCGTATATGTCTACTTATACTCCTGTCCATAGATGGCACTAGTAATAAACGCCTGATATTTATGCTGTACCGCATAGCTTGAAGCCGAGAACTGTGGTCTGCGCAATGCAATAGGGGAAGGGGTAGCGACTAGCGAGTCATTCTTGTCATCAAAAGGGCCAAGGGGGTGAACACACCGTTGAGGCTTAGCACAACTGTTCCAGGAGGTTATACACACAATAGTGCACTTATTAGCAACATGCTGAAGAAAAACAAAACTTGTAGCATGACTGGCAGATGTGATGATATACAGTATCAATTTACCTCGCGCCTAAACACGTGTCACTAGATATATTATATTATTTAAAGAGTTTTTACGGGTTGGGCAAACGTATAACGTAGGATGCCATTTCATGCAATAACAGAACGCTATGAAACCTTGCTAGAGTAACTCTGGCGAAGTGTCGTAGCTAAAGTCCACTGCATATATTCGTGATACTGGCGTGCAACAAAAGACCGTTTCCCATGCATTAATAACAGTACGTGGTAGATTTCCCATCTTATGAGCGACGAATGGTACATGCTCAAACAGATACATGGTCCGTGGCAAGTTCCAGTGAAATAATTACCTCTTCACAGACACGGGAATTTGAGAACCGCTAGTACCGGGCCTGGAAAAGAAGTACAGGGTGGTAGTCGACTAGTGCGATTCCATTATGGTTTAGCCTGTTACATGGACAGGTGTTACCGATTACATTACACGGAGGTTACGTGCTACACATAGATCGGGTTATATGTTACATAGTTCAAGTTACATGTGCAGTGTTGTTACATGTGCCGTAACGAGTACGTTAATTCTACACACGATAACATATAGTTGCAACTTCTGTCGCTCTCTGTTAAATGGTACGTGCTAGACAAAGTCGGAACAGATACGTTCTATACAAGCTGCAAATTTGACCATCTACGCGGCTATTTACAGTGACGATGGTTTTCACGTTTCAACAGTTGCCACTGATGTGATACGCATCAGGAGTTTATGTTGACGTGTATGCAAAGCTCACCAGCAACATCCTCGAATGATTACGCTATCTAATTGACCACTGTGCTTTTGCTGAGCTGTATGTGCGCACTACTGTTAGTGCAGGTGCCGAACAGAATCTATGACATCGTTAGGTGGCAGAGACATGCGTCCGGAAGGCGCGCACATTTTTGTGCGAACATCCATACCGGTGACAAGCTTTCTGACCGAATCATGTTATAAACTGAATCGAAACAGCTACAGCCGATCGGAATTGTCCCTGACTATGGTTTCAGTCGCTTAATATATTCCGCAGTTCAAAGGCGACGGTTCAACGGCGCGGTAAATTCGCTTGTCACTGGTTCGAATCCCAGCGCGCCCCGTGGAACTTTCGTCGACATACTTGACCAGTCGTAACACGGGCTGAGCCACGCCGCGGCCGTTGGGCGTTCCGAACGCGCCGCCAGAGGGCGAGGCCAGGTTGGTCTGAGATGCGGCTTTAGTTCGACTGAGACGACCCCCGACAGCACTGAGGGAGCGGCCGGTTAGTCGATAGGTTAGTCCAAAGCTGCACGCTCGGCAAACGGACAGGGTAATGGTTGCTGAGAGAAATAGGGGTGAAAATGTACGGTTACAGAACAGAGTGGCTACGAGACAGAACGGTAACAGAACAGAGTGGTTACAGAAATAAAAATGCTATATTAGACGTTATTTTGGTTTAATTGTTATCAAGTCGAGACTAGAAAAGACAGGTCCTTACTAGAGTTAGTTTAAATGCATTGTTCGGCAAAATCGCATCGCAGGTAAGCATGAAACAGCCTAGAGCCAATCTCACAAGCCAGCATCGACTACCCCGCGTACTAGTGAATTAATTTTGCGACATGAATTCATAAACAAATGTATCTAGATTTCAATCCAATCCGAGGACTTAAAAAGTCCGAGTGTTTTCTGTAAGTCAGAATTTATATGTCGGTCTTATGAACATATCTTAGAACTTCACCGGTTCGTGCCGCAACATGGTCGATGCTGGTTTGAGAAATCAACCCCTGGCGTCAGCATTACAGAGATCATGCTGAGTGACTGCACTGAACGCCGCTAGAGGCGCTGCCATCGCCATGCCACCGTCCTGCCCATTAGCACTGCCGGGCGCGGCGGCGGCGGCGGCGGCGCGGCGTTAGTATACCTGACGGGGTTCCGGTTAGTCGGCGTAGCGTTCAGGGAGGCCGGGATGCTCTGTGTGGAGGACGTCCTATAGACGGGCCGCCGGCCCTGCGGCGTGGTGCTCCTGCGCGCGAGACAGCCGGCCGGGGTCACCACAGCGGCACACACAGGCACGCAGGCACACACCGCGCACACCGGCACACCGCACACAGGCACGCCGGCACACACCGCGCAAACCGGCACACCGCACACAGGCACGCAATGGCAGGCAGCAGCCTTAGGCGGCGAGATGGCGCAACACATGCGATCGGCTAGCAGCGGTTAGTTCAGTCAGGTAGGCATAGGCTTCGGTGAATGATGTCTCCACTCAGCTGTGACTCCTTCCAAATTGGAAGGCATAGAATATAGATCGTTCTATTCCGAGCACAAAACATCGCTTCAACGTCTTCGTGTTCGATCAAAAGCGATTACGTTTCGACTACGCAGACTGTCGCAACTTAGTTAAGAAGATAACGGCGCCTTTCAACGCTCCTTTAATGTCCTAGTTGTGTAGGCAAGCGAAGAAAGTAACACATGTTTGAAGAAAAAAAAGATCGTTCTAGCGAATGTTTGGCAAATGAAGAAAAAAAATTGGTTGCCGACGTCTGCGAAAAATAAGATAATAATAGAAGTGCCACGCGGTGAGGTACCTTGTGCCGGGACCTCCAGGTACCAAAGACGCTGCAGAGGCCGGTCGTCTTGTAACCTTTCCCCTAGAATGTTAGTACGGGTTAGTGGCTAGTTACGTCGACGGAGCTCGCTCTGTTTATCCACGACTAGATAGTGTCTAAAGTGCCATCTCCACTTGTCAAGATCAGTATGCCAAAATTGGTTTGCAAATACAATCCGAGAGGTTGTCACAGGTGCAATCTGTAGTTTGTTTCGTTTTGTCATACTATTACGTTATTGTGAGTAGGTACATGGCGATTTACTATCTAAAGGCCATGGAAATGGTTCACAGTTGGATGACGTTGTTAGAGAGTAGCGCCAGCGATGCACTGTGGTCGCTGAATGCGTTGTTAGCGACAAAGATCCACCGCCACCTGTTTGGCCCATTCCACCCCTGGTCTGTCATGTCAACAGGAACGGGCAGACCATCTGCCAGCTGACACTGCCATCTGCCATCTGCCATCTGACATATGACAGCTGACATCTGCCAGCTGACATCTGCCAGCTGACATATGACAGCTGACATATGGCAGCCCATCTGGCAGCCTATTTGGCAGCCCATCTGGCAGCCATCTGGCGGCCATCTGGCAGCCCATTTGGCAGCCCGTCTGACAGCCTTTTGCGACAGACGGCGCTCTCACCTGCTGGGCGTGGAGTCAGCCCCGTTCGAAGCTCCGTTAGTGCCCGGCGTCGAGCCCCGGGCAGACGGCGTCGCCGAACCCTGGGGAAACACCGCATTCAACACCGTCAGTCGTTTTATTCAACATTCATATTGCCACCATTGAAGTAAAAAGGTATAAACTTCCATCTTCAGCTAGAACTTTATCCGGATGCAGGTCGTCAATCTGTTGTCCACTCCTGGGTCTGTCCACGACTCCACTCTGAACTGTTCCACTCCTGGGTCTGTCCACTCTGAACTGTTGCACTCCTGGGTCTGTCCACTCTGAACGGTTATATTTCTAAAACAGCAGGATGCACTAAGTATTTTACACATTGCCGAAATCTGGCAATATTATTTAGTATAATATAATAATAATAATAATATCCAATAATAATAATATAATAACAATAATAATATTTAACTATGTAGTAACATCAACAACTATCGCGAACTATCGCGAACAATCCACCATCCTACTATCCAACTATATCCTACTATCCAACTATATCCTACTATCCAACTATATCCTACTATCCAACTATATCCTAATATCCAACTATATCCTACTATCCAACTATATCCTACTATCCAACTATATCCTACTATCCAACTATATCCTCCTATCCAATTATCCAACTATCGCGAACTATCCGGAGGTTGTGAACGCGAGCCTCGTTTGTCACTGCTCCGTTTCTCCACCTCCAGCTTGAGCAACTCCAGCCCACTGGTCATGCTTGACTCAACCGCTGATCATCCCGACTCTATAACCCACCTTCCGCCGGCGGCCCTAGTGAGCCAGGGTGCCGGAGACATACAACACACCTTCCACTGCCAAACCCATCCAGCCCCACACCACCCACCTTCCGCTGGCGGCCCGAGTGTGCCGGGGTGCCGGAGACATACAACACACCTTCCGCTGCCAAACCCGTCCAGCCCCACACCACCCACCTTCCGCTGGCGGCCCGAGTGTGCCGGGGTGCCGGAGACATACAACACACCTTCCGCTGCCAAACCCGTCCAGCCCCACACCACCCACCTTCCGCTGGCGGCCCGAGTGTGCCGGGGTGCCGGAGCCGGGACGGTATCCTGGCCTTCCTCCGTCCACAGAGTCCAGACTGGCCTCCGATCCTGCCCGGCTCGGCGGCCGGCTGCCTCCCTGGGAACTGCGCAGCGGTGTGCTGCTGCTGCCCTTCCGCAGTCGGAAGCCCTCCTGGGAGCCGAACTGTTCACCGGAGGCCATCAGCGGTCCCGAGAGCGAGGCGCGGGAGTGAGGGATGCTGCGGCCAGTCTTCTCCCGAACCTGTGGCGGGAGTGTGGGGGTCAGAGGGGGTCAGAGGGGATCAGAGGGGGTCAGAGGGGGTCAGAAGGGGCAGGGGACAGGGAGGAGACGGTCACAGCGGAGTGAGCGGTATGGTATGGTGTCATCTTTTCGGGTTTCTGAGGGCGCTCAAGCAGCGTGGGACACTGAAGGGCACTTGAAGGCACATCCATAATCTTCATTTCAACAATATTAAGTTTCGATCTCGCTATAATTGTACTGTTAGTAGTAAAACGCACGCGCATGCCATCATACAGTTCACACTCATAGCAAAGTTTGCGTGCACAAACGTAATGTTCAACTACTAGCAAAACTATTCTCCAAAATGGTTAGTTTCGCGGATCGCCTTGCGTCGCAGAGACAAAGGAAATGCATTTTGTCTCTTTCGTGCCAACGAAGTCAACTACTCGTCAGTATCCTGGCAAACTCAAAACTAATGCTGCAAAACAAACATCGGAAGAACATAGCTTTCACTGATTCAAGGCAGATCAGTTCCATGAGGCAGCGAATCCTACCACCATTACAGGCCACACTATAATCTTCAGTCAACCACAGGCCACCACAGCACTCTAGCACATGCTTCGGCCTCATGCAGGCCACCGCCGGATGGTTACGACAAGCACTCTGACCAATTACGGCACACGGTACCGGCCGGACGACCAATCACAGCACACGTTATAGGCCGGACGAGCTCCGCCGGCCAATCACAGCACGCGTTACTGGCCGGACGAGCTCCGCCTGCCAATCACAGCACGCGTTACTGGCCGGACGAGCTCCGCCGGCCAATCGGAGCACCCGTTACCCGCAGGAAGGCGGGTGGCCGCTCCACTTTGATGGGGTACGTGCACGGCAAGTTCTCATTGTGTCTGATGCTCTCGAAAATCGGCATCAGCTGTGACATGAAGTAGGCGGCTGAAAAAGAGTCAATACACGCGGCTGAGGCGCTACAGCGGCGGTACCACGGCGGTACCACGGGGTACATACCTTGGTGATGGGACCAGCGGTCGGTACGGAGACAGAACGGGGAGACGGGCTGCCAGCCTTGGCTTTGAACGGCGCCAGAGACTGCGAGACGCCCGGCGCCAGGATGAACTGTTCGCGCAGCTCGACGTTGGTGCGTCCCTTGGCTGGCGGGGAGGCGTCATGCAGGCGGGCAGGCGTCAGAGACGGCGCACACGGCACGTGGCACATGCAGCTTCCAGGTAAACACACACGGCACACACGGCACACTGGGGTAAGAGGAAACATTAATAGGTATATTGGGAAAAAATGTAAAACTTTTCTACCAGAGAAGGTGAAACTAGATTAATCGGCACATGCTAGCATACAACTAAAAATCGTAAGCAGCAAATAACAAAAAAATAAAACTCGCAAATTAAATACGGAATGCGACACACAGCAGATATGCTGACTGCAGATTACATGCGAAAGTACACCGCAAACTGTTGGGAAAATATAGACATGCACACTTTCGCCAGTTGACCGACACACAATGGCAAACCTTCTCGATGCAGTACCGCACGTCGCAAAAACAGGCGGCATAAAGTTGCCGCCTAACTAGACATACATGCACTTGCACACAATACAATCCACCAGTGAGCGAATCCACTAGTTCACAGGCAAGCCATCGGCGCGGAGTGCAACGCGGATCAATTCAGAATAACATGATCGCTTTTTCTCATGCAAATGAACAACACGAAATCTTCATCTGTATGAATACGATATAGGCGAATACGGCCATGCGAATACGAACAGGACAGAACCAGTCCAAGACAGCGTTCTACATGTGAAGCAAACTGTAAAGCAACTGCCGTGCAGTTAAGGAGACACATATGTCCATATATGATATATATGATATATGACGCAGATATATGATATATATGATATATGATGCAGATATATGATACATATATGATATATATGATATATGATGCAGATATATGATATATATGATATATGATATATATGATATATGATGCAGATATATGATATATATGATATATGATGCAGATATATGATACATGTATGATATATATGATATATGATGCAGATATATGATATATATGATATATGATGCAGATATATGATACATATATGATATATGACGCAGCGTCATCCAGCATGCAGAAAGCGGGTTGAAGCGGGTAGAGGTTGCCCCGATGACGGGTTGAAGCGGGTAGAGGATGCGTCAGTAGCGGGTTGAAGCGGGTATATGATGCGCCAGTAGCGGGTTGAAGCGGGTAGAGGATGCGTCAGTAGCGGGTTGAAGCGGGTTGCCAGTTGGCGGACAATCGGCCGGCGCCGGAGGACTCGGCCTTACGCTGGTCATTGTGGGGGCAGTCGGTGTCGTGCTGCTCCTTGTGTATCTGCCTCATCTGTGTCTGGAGTTTGCGCAGGTCGCGCAGGTCCCGCAGGGAGCGGCTCGCTGCCGACGACGCCGACAGGGGCAGACAAGGGCCGATAGGGGCCGATAGGGGCCGATAGGGGCGGGGACGGGACGGAATAGGAGAATTCGACAGAGACGGGAAGGGGTAGCGAAGGAAGGCGGTTGTGAGCAACTGTTAGTCGCCGGTTTGGTCGCATAGTTAGCAGCCTCTACAGGGCAGCACTACGGTTATGTGTTAAGCCAAATACTCGGGTATGACACTACGGTTATGTGTTAAGCCAAATACTCGGGTATGACACTAAGGTTATGTGCTAAGCAGTAAGCTGCACACACGGATAGGCCACAAGGGCCATGTGCTGAACTAGGGTACGCTAGTATATGCAGATTATTATTTACCCAAGCCTGGTACTAGTGAGTACACGCAGATGACTATTAGCAGAATCAGCACTAAGCTACATGTTATCGTACATTCATGCAGTGCGCCGATATATCAAAGCCAATCAGTAACCCACTTATCAAGGAACGACATTCTACCTTATTGACTAGGATATCCAACAATTTCCAACACAATACGAGCTTCATATCCAAAAGCAAGTGGACCTGACTGGTGAACATATTATCCTTGCATTGCTATTCACAACAGTGCAGGAACACCCTCTGTGCGACAGTGAACCCACTCATTCCATCGGTGACCAGCCAGTGAGGCAGTGAGGCAGTGAGACAGTGCGGCAGAACCGCAGCTGTGTTCTCACCTCTGCACGGGTCGTTTTTGACGAGGAACTCGTCGAGGGCCTCCCAGCCCCCTCCGACACGCACCATGACGGTGGAGCGCAGAATCCGTACCAGTCGCAGCTTCTGACTGTCACCGAACTGTGGAGCGACCACAGAGGTCAAATGGCGGTCAGACACAGTCAGCGGTCAGACAAGGTCAGAGAGGTCAGACAGCGTTTCTACTCATGTCAGTCAGCGGTCAGACAAGGTCAGAGAGGTCAGACAGCGTTTCTACTCAGGTCAGTCAGCGGTCAGACAAGGTCAGAGAGGTCAGACAGCGTTTCTAATCAGGTCAGTCAGCGGTCAGACAAGGTCAGAGAGGTCAGACAGCGTTTCTACTCAGCTCAGTCAGCGGTCAGACAAGGTCAGAGAGGTCAGATAGCGTTTCTACTCAGGTCAAACACGGACCGGATATTCACGTGGAAACGAATTAAGCGCTGACTGAAGACACCTGATGGAGGTGATCAATATGGTACCATATACCAAGCTATAACGGAGCAAACAAATAAAACAAACAAACAAATAAACAAAAACAAAACAACAAACAAACAAACACACACAACAACAACAACACACAAACAAACAAACACACACACACACACACACACACACACACAAACAAACAAACAAACAAACAACAATGGGGAAATCCTCAGCCAGAGCATCACACAGTGCTCGTTCTCTACCTCCCCCCCCCTGGCAGGCAGAGCACCACACAACTGAACTCACCCGGTACTTGCCCTCGCCGACTTGGAAGACCTTGAACTTTGACCGGCAGTTGCAGGCGCTGCAGGCCTTCTGCACCTCATCGTTGATCTTCTCGGCCTCGGTGAGCGGCCGGTTCTTCTCCCAGTCGGGCCGCAGCGCCGCCATGAACTCGTTGTAGTCGATCAGGCCGTCCGAGTTACGGTCCACCTTGTCCGACACCAGCTGCATCTCCATCGACGACGTCTGGAAGTCTGCCGATGATGGAGGGGCGGGTTCGATTCCGGCCGAGGGCAAAAGTTTTTGGAGGTTCTGGAGCTCGACTGGTGGTACCAATGCGCCATTTGCGATGCCTTTGGTTTTGGTGAAGCTATTTCCGGGTTGATAAGCATGGAATTCGGTTGAAAATCACTTTACGTGGGTATAGCAAGAAGAAACATGACATTAACCCGCGCCGTGCCGGTACTCGGCGCCACCTTCGCCTTGCCGGGGAGAGGGGTTCGACGCCCCTCTCTAACTCAGCTCCTATATAACGTAGGCAAAAAGCGAAAAAAGGAATTGCTGGTGAAAATTGGTCAAATTTAGCCATTTCCTATGGATTTATACGTGTTTTTATTTTTTCCCCATTGACTTATAATGGGGAGGTCACAAAATCGACCTGACCTTAGGTCACCGATATTTAAACAAAATCGAGACATACGAATTGTAGGTACTTATCACCTGATGACATCATGTGAGTTTCAAACCGTTTGGTCAATCACTTTGGCTGTGGCACGACCGCAAACTTTTTAGAGGTGGAGTCACGACTTCATCTGGTGACCTGACCTGAGATGGCCCGAGGAAACATAATCACACCGTGTGGATAATTGATGCCCCAACAACTATGCCAAATTTCGCTGCGCTGCGCGCCGCCGTTGAAACTCCGGTGACAATGTCCTTGCTCGCATACAGAGTCGAGTGATCGTGTAAAAAGTTGTGTGTGTGGGGGGGGGGGGGGGGGAGGGGGCGTCGCTCCCCCCCCCCACCCCCAGCTCAACAGTTTGGGAGGGGGGGGGGCGAATTGCCCCCACTGCCCCACGGTTCCCACGTCCCTGTGTATTTGCACAATTTACCAGTGTACTTGAATCGTTAAGAATCGTGAAATCTGTTGATTCAATCAGCCTTGATTTGATGCGGGTTTTGATTCAATCACGATTCATGAATCAACAGATCTGGTGGTGAATCAATTATTTTGTATTCAAGGAATTTTGATTGAACGATTCCAATCGACTCAATCAGTTTCGAATCAATAACCAGTTTGTGTTACACGCTGGAAACCATTGCTTTATACTATCAGCAACAGCACACATGCCTACATATATTTATGTTCCTAGATAGCACTAGTAGTAAACGCCTGAAGTTATGCTGTACCGCATAGCTTACATGTCTACTTATATTCCTGTCCCTAGATGGCACTAGTAATCAACGCCTGAAGTTATATGCTGTACCGCATAGCTTAAAGCCGATAATTGCAGTTTGCGCAGTGGGGGAGCACAGTTCTCATCGTGACTCATTACCCCAGGGGGTAACGCGTCACGCTGAGAACCACTGTGCAAATGCTTCCCTATCAGACAGGACACACTTATGCACTACATTTGTGCGTGTGGCCGAGTCTCGGCTCCCACTCACGTGTGCGCATGATGCCCTCACTGAACTCCTCCTTGGTGACGAAGCCGTCGTTGTCGACGTCCATGCGTCGGAACAGGTCAGTGATGCGCATCTTCTTGGAGTTGGCGTACTTCATGAACTGTAACGAGGCGTCACACGCCACTGTCACTTTCCAGTTTCGATGGCCACCAGCAGCAGCGCTGGGTTGGTACAGCGAGCCGCCACCACCGCAGTACAGTGACACGGAGTGGAGCAAAACCACGCGGCAGGTCCTCCTACTCCTCGTGTAACGTTTCCACCACAAATCGTAAGTGGCCCCAAGTATCCCGTAACACGACAACTCCAGCCTTGCCAACCTCATTAATCCTCCTCATATAAGCCCAAGGCAGCCGTCCCCCTACGAATCCTATCGTGTTGCATCACTGCTCCCGCACGCACCCTCTTGCGCCACTCATCGAAGTCGAAGTTGCGCAGGTTGTCGATCTCCTTGGCGTAGTTGTGTTTGTCCTGGAGCCGCTTCTGCCGCTCCCAGGACAGCATCCAGGTGTTCCTCCAGGTGTCCCACAGCTGGCGCTGATGCGGGCTCTTCAGCGCCGGCTCGCTGATGCTGAGACGACTGTTGGACACAAACGGCCGATACCGCCGGTTAGCATCGGCCCAGATGCTGAGCTACTGCTCCGACACAGTTCTACTTTGAATTTGACTGCGGAAAAACTCAGATACGCGGTACAAAGTGAAGATTGAATACGAGCAAACGCTATCGCAAAGACGCAACCAGTTCGTCAGAAGATTGGAATAGTACCAAGGGATAACTAGTTTGTAAATCGGTCAAATATTTATGTTTTTATTACCTGGACCTCCAGCTGTTGGAAGGAAGAATGCCTACTTTGGCCTCCTGCTGCTGGAAGGAAGGGTACATACCTCGGTCTCCTGTTGCCCGGAGTGTACCTACCTTGGCCTCCTGCTGCCCGGAGGCGGAAAACACCGTTTTTTGTTCTCGGAAAAAACATATTTTTTTTTTATTTGAAAAGAGAATTTCTTAATCTCGAATACCAAATAAGGTGACCGGCCCAACTCCGCGGAGGAAAAAAATGGAGGGGGGTACCTTTTTGCACAAAACGAAGCCCCCCCCCCCACGGAGAGAGGCTGGATCCGCCAGTGGTTCAAGTTAGATCGGTTGTTAGTGACAGGGGTTACAACTTAAATGTATTCTCTGGGTACGTGCGTAAGTATGCTGAAATATCATCAATTGGCTTTAATTATTGATATCTTGTAATTGGTCATTATTTTGATGTTATTTGATGCGGTGTAAATTATGTCGATATGGATATCATTAGGTTATATATACTGCAGTTATCATGTCTATGTATGTATTTAATATTGTATTGCTTCACTTAATATAAGGAGCAGTCAGCAGAGTAAGTGATGTAGTGAAGTACTCCATAAGTTATTTGTTAGACAGAAAATTGATTTATTATCAACTAATGATTATAAAGTTAGTTTGAAAAGCACCAAAACTCACACCCTCACACTGTAGAACATTGGACGACTTCATTATTCAGTTGCTAGGAGTTTTTTTTCGTCAGATGTGACTGACTCGTAAGAGGATGAGTCGACTCAACTTTGACTTGAGCAGCATCCAGGCAACTCAACTTTGACTCAAGCGACATCCATGTGACTCAACTCTGACTCAACTCAACCCCTCTATTTTTAAGACTCTGACTCAAATTGAGCCCCTACTTTTCGTAAGCGATTCGACTCTGACTCAAGTTGAGTTGAGTCAGTTTTGAGTAAAATTTGACTCACCGACTCTGAGTCAAGCACAACCCTGCCGGGGGTACCTACCTTGGCCTCCTGCTACTGGAAGGAAGGGAACCTACCTCGGTCTCCTGCTGTTGGAGTAAAGGGTGCCCACCTTAGCCTCCTGCTGGCCAGAATGTATCCACCTTGGCCTCCTGCTGCTGGAAGGAAGGGTACCTACCTTGGTCTCCTGCTGCCCGGAGGGTACGGTCCTCCCTGGAAGACGGGTCCGATGCGGAGCCTACCTTGCTCTCCTGCTGCCCGGAGGGTACGGTCCTCACTGGAAGACGGGTCCGATGCGGGGCCTACCTTGGTCTCCTGCTGCCCGGAGGGTACGGCCCTCCCTGGAAGACGGGTCCGATGCGGGGCCTACCTTGGTCTCCTGCTGCCCGGAGGGTACGGCCCTCCCTGGAAGACGGGTCCGATGCGGGGCCAGCTGGCGTCTGGTGTTGTCTCCCTTCCTGGACTGCCGGCCCTGCACAGCCAGCCAGCCAGCCGGGCCCGGTCAGCAGGCAGCACACAGCACATAGCACACAGCACACAGAACACAGCACACAGAACACATAAGACAGCACACGGCATTCGCATGCGTCGGCCATACGTCGGCCGTTCTCGGTTGTACAGGGCAGCTACGAGTGCACACAGGTATGTATGAGCTATTCAGGTGCAACTATGCGTCTCACTCAGATGGCTACAATACTATGCGGAGGTGAGTAATGCGAACACAATACTGGCTACATAACAATGCCGAGGCAACAAAATACATGGCTCATCCTAAAGAACCAATGCTAAACATGAACATTGCAAAATGAAGCCAAGTCAAGCAGTCAAGATGGTTAATGTAACATAAGATACACCTTGGTGATCCATGCGAACATTTGCGCGATATAAAAAGCGGATACCAGCCCATGCCTCATGCAAATTGATTTTACCTGACACCCGTTGCAGACGATTTTAAAATATGCCATGCGGTGCTTACACTGCTTCCTAAATAATCGTGCATTTTGTCCGAGAAGCCTAGCTCCCTAGATCGAGGTTGGCTGGTGACTCCGAATAGCCATTGGTATATTTTTATCACACGCGCTCAAAATCATTTATTTACTTCATATTTGTTAATGTTGAACTAATGCGTGTTGCGAGATATCAACAAGCCAAATCAGCACATAGGTACTTCAGCATCCACTTGATCTGCTGTATTCTAAAATTATTTGAGACATAAACAGGTAGCTTCATGCATAAAAACCCTGTAAGACGCAACTTAATGTAGTATTCTACCATAAAGCAGCACAGTGCAAGAGCCGACTCAAATAGTCTGAGACAGAAATATACTAGCTCGATGTGAAGCGAACTACTGCGCTATGTTACGCTGTTCTAGTCCGGCTACGGACAGACAGACAGACAGGCGGACAGACAGACAGACGGGCGGTGGCAATACCTTGCAGCGTTCAGCCACGGTCTGTCATAGCCTCGACTGGGCGACACCTCACGATCGGGACTGAGCCGGCTGGCGGACAGACGCGGGGTCATGCGCAGGTCTCGCGGGGTCACGCGAGGTCAGCCGCTGGTCACGCGGGGTCACACCGCGGGTCGGACATCACCCCCCCCCCCCCCGGTTATACGTACACCACTCCCACCATGTCAAATCTCGCGGCCATCGTCATTCGTTAGTGATGTTACCACGGGGAGGAGCGATGGTTGTTACATTAGTGTTGTCATGGTGACCATCCGGCCGACTGTGCAATGTTCAGTGGCATCCACGTAGAAGAGGTGAGGAAACCGATCACTGATCACAACATATACATACATTTACGTTTGTCGTGCTAAAACAACACAGGGCAGAACATTTGCATTATAAGCTCCTTCCATGTTGTATGTGGAATCATTTCATGAAACATTGAAACCCCTTCTTTTTCTGAATGCTACATTGGCCGTTGAAATACTTTTAAATTTCTAGATTGTTTTCGTCAGTTGCCTCACGTCCTCTACTGACGATAAACAGTACACCCCTGGCCATTATCGTATGACACCGGTCTTGAGTGTGTGTTAGCCGGGCATATCCACAAGATCCAACACAGAGTCGATGTATGATGAATCTGCGTCATCCTACGACATAGTACTGCCTTTACCTATATTATTCCCCATATTGATTGAACTTATGATAGAATATATGAATTTCCCCACTTGCAAAAAAGAACAAAATTTTCACACCTTGAATTTTCGAAAGACTGTCTTGCAATCAAACTTTGACGGAGTATTGACAACACACGATTAATTATAAATCGCAAAATCACGTAGCAATTTTATAGTAGGTATAGAACAATGACATCTGCGTATTGCATGTGCGTTAGTTTCTGAATATGTTCTGTTAGTTTCTGGTAGTGCAGATACTTTGCTAGTCTACCTGCAGCAATGAACGATTGAAAAAGTTAGCAGTGAAAGTGATTTCAACAGATACCCAAGTGATTAAGGCGGTGTTAACGAGGAACGAAGTGAGAAGGATCAGCTGGGAAATTAGTAACAGTGGGAAGTGCATTATAATTTGGGAGAAGTTTGCTATTTTATCTTAACACGCGCCCTGGAAGGCCTCTGATAATTACACGCCCTGGAGGGGGTTGGGGGTATTTCGCCCCCCCCATGATCTCGAAAACCACGCAACGTAGCGACAAGCGGAAAACGGCATTAGATAGCTCGAGACAAGCTCTATCGAAAGCATGCCGATCTTTCTAAGGTCAGGTCAATATTAAGGTCACCAAAGGTCATCAAAGGTCAGATTTTCCAGTTTTAGGACTTCGCTTCGAACAACCCTAAATATATCGGGAACTATGATAGCTAGGAACAAACGGAAAAACAATCGAAAGCTCCTGAAAAATACAATCACACTCGGTGTCCTCAGATTTGAGCTCAGGTCAACAGTTTAGGCTCCAGAGGTCATCAAATGTCGAAATGGCTAATTTTTGGCAAAACGGTTTTTCACAAATAACTTTTTACCTAATAAAGATAAAGCAATACGTTTGACGCCATCGTGTTTGTCTCGTCAAGGCACTTCGAATCATATTCATATTGACCAGGTTAGGTGAACTGATAAATTTGACCTCAGGTCAAGGTCAAGTGGTGACCCAAGTGGGTCATGCTGCATATTGGGAGACATATATCGAAGAGACAAACACATTGGTACCATTTTCACTCTCTAGCTTCATTATGTCGATAGTTATTGACAAAACAGTGTTGGCGGTCACGACATTGACCTGACCTTAGGTCATCGATATCAGAAATATGAGATAAACGAATCGTAGGTATGCAATAATGACCTTATGCAAACCTGCAAGTTTGAAACCGATCGGCCTAAAACTGTGGCTGCGGTACTACCGCAAACGTTTTGGATGTGGGGTCACCACGTGACCTGATCTGGTGACCTGACCTGAGATGACCCGAGGTCAAGAATTTTACATAATATGGGTAGTTAATTTACGAACAGGTCTGTAAAAAACGGCGGCGCTGCGCGCCACAGTTTTTGCACTATCCTCCAAAAACCTTAGGGGTGGGCGGATTTTGCCCCCCTCCAGGGCGCGTGTTTGCATATATCAAAGGCATGCAGATGCAGAGCAGTGCTAAATGCTCTGAAGCGATTTATCCGACTGTCAGCTCAGAGGCCTCTTGCACCAAGAATAACCACCTGGCGAAAACACAATTCTACCCCGCTGAAAAATTTACCCAGGTGGCTATTTTCTCTTGCACCAAACGTATTCGCCACCTGGGTAAAAATACGTAGTGGTTATTTTTGCTTTCGCCCGTCGAGCACTCATATTGTTCCGTATCAAAATATAGTAGGTACCTTCAACGCGATTTTGGAATATTGTTAAAATGGATACAGTATAGCCTATAGCGTATTTACTTTTAATCTTTAAAAAAATATACTCAGATAAGTTCTAAGAACTATGACAAAAAATGATCTGTAACTGAAATTGAATAACACATAATGCATAGTCATATGTCCATTACTTAGACAAGATGCCAGACTACTAAATTAACCCGGCATTGGCTTGGGTCTCAGCCGAACGCCATTGGCTGGGGGGGGGGGGGGGGGCGTATTCCCCCTGGTTATCTTCCGAACCAATAACTGCAACAAGACGCGCAAGGCGGCAATCGAAAGCGCTCAATGAGACGCATTTAAAGCATACACGAAATTGTCAAAATAAGGTCACATGTCAGGGCACGGTCAGGTCAAAGGTCAAAATTGAGAGGTTTGAGTTTTTGGGCCAGACTTTCCATCCAAAGCATAGATTGAGACTATTATCGCACACAGTGCTCTCAAAGGTATAATACATATCCCGCATAAGCAAACATTAAATTGTAAGCAAAGGTCAAGGTCAAGAGATCAGGTCGCAAAAGGTCTACAAAAGTCATGCGACACATGTTGTATGGGTTATTCTACACGTACAATTCGATAGTAGCAGCCCTTTTCACCATCTGACACCATATAAGGTCAAGGTCAGATCACAAAAGGTCAACATTTGAAATTGATAAATTTAGATAAAAACGCATGTTTCTAGACCAGTTTTGTCTTAGAAATACAGTGCTGGGATTTTTCTTCTTCTGGTCACTAAAAGCAAAAAAAAACGATCTCAAAATATGACGTCATGAGTTACTCATACTTAGGGAGCCATAAGTCAGTCAAAAATAAAGATAGTGTGTTTAAATTTGGTTTGGGTATTCTCCACATCTGGTTCTTCATATATCTTCCAGCTTTTTGAATATGTTTGAAAAATTTGATTTTCAGAGCATTTTTTCACAAAAATAGTTTTATTTTTATTTTGGGGGTAAAAAAACAGCATTTTCACAAATCCGAGATCGCCATTCTGTAGCCCTTGCTATTTGCTATCTTCTGACGTTTTTATTGCATTTTGCTCAAAATATGGTCACTAATGGTCGTATGGTAATATGGCACTAAATTCGCTATATCTCGAAAATTTCGACGAAATTTCCTTCATTTTTGCACAAAAGACAATTGATGTATGATAAGGTACCTGAAGTTTCACGTCGATAACGATATTAGTTTTTGAGCTATTGCGAAAGTTTGTCAGGGGGGGGGGGGGGGGAGGATTCCCCCCCAGCCAATTGCGAGTTAAAAATTGCCTTAGATTCTGTTGAACTTGAGGATGAATGTGTTTTTAGTCATAAATGGGTGTAGCTTTAAACATGAAATTTAATAATAACATCCTTCTTTGTACTACATATTAGCATGATTCATGTCAGTTTCAAACCAAAGCAAAACAAGCAAGAAGTTCTATTTATTTCACGGATGATCCTTCACTTTGATTACCGTTTCCATGGCAACGTGATACTAAACAACCGCCGCGAACCTCCGGTTTCGAGACACATTCAGTTCCGGTTTTGTAATCAAAGTTCCTAGGCGTTTTATCCAAGTTTATAGTGTCCAAAATGTAAACAACGGTGTTTATCAACTATGTATAGTTGTTTGTCACAAAAAGCATACATCCGACAGCTCTACCAAGACCAATATTATGAACAATATTTTAACCAACATTTTGCTGGTTATTTTTCGATGGAATTTACCCATATGCGGCATCTGTGCCGCACACAAAGCCTTCCGCCTGATCTACTTTCAGAGTTTGGTGCAAGAGGATGCAAATACAGGTGGGTAGAATTGGGCTGCGTTGGGGTAGAATTTCGAGGTAGATTTTCAGGGTGGTTATTTTTTTTTAGCCAGTTGGTGCAAGATAATCAGGTTATTTTTCGTTTTCGCCATGTGGTTAATTTTGTTGCAAGAGGCCTGATGCGTTTACAGGGATTATACGGGTTTCCGTCTTGAAAGGAAACGTACTCTTTTGCAGTTGTATGAACTTCAAACACGTTTAAGACATATAACAGGGACCTCAATGCTCATTTAGTCTATTATTTCAGCAATTATCAGCGTTAACATTTTGGCGTTTTTCGAGACTTGTATCATATAACGAGTACTTGATCGGCATTACTGTCCATCACTTTTATCTTAGAATCAATTTTAGAGTTTTAATTATCTGCAAGCCCTGCACTGAATCACAAAGTAATTATGCAATTAAAAACTTACGGTACTCTTTATTACTACGCACTGTTCGTTGAGGTTTTGTGTTTTTTTTTTGTGGTTTCTTATCTCTAGCCGGAAGCGTTGAGAATTTGGTGGTGGCGTTTTTTTTTGCATGAAAATTCATGACAAATCTCGAATTGTATGGGAAAAACTAGGTAACTGCTGCTGTCGTTGGAACAAAAGTGTATTTTTTCAAATAGTGCTTATTTTACGGGAAAATGCAATAAGTGAGGTGTTTTTATTAGCATAAAAGAGATGACTGGCTCTGCCTCAGCCGGTCCTGCAGAAAGTGCGCGGTGGCATCACCGCGCACTTTGGAATGTCCTTACGTGCTGAAGAGGTCATTTCCAGAAACATGTGGCTACCGTGGGACTTCTACCACCTTTATAAGTACGTTTTACTATGTAACTAAATTATTCTGGAGAAAAAAACGTACAATCCCTTTAAATCAAGCCTACGCGCTCGGTACTACACCTGCTTTTGTCAGTCTTCCGGTCATGAATAGGAAGATTTTCTTGCACCCATGAACAAGATTTCATGGGCACAATCCAACAAAATCATGCCTTCTCCTTTGACCTTCTGAATTCCTTCCCGGGATGCACCCCAACATCATTGCGCACGATAGGTATCATGCAAAGCACAATCATGCACCGAAGCCACAGGGGTACCGGGCAGGTCACACGAGAATCAGGGTGGAAGAAGCCAGCCCGGCCCATAGTCCGTCCCGTACATACCTCCTTCTGCCGGGCGTTCCTTCGCGGTCGGGCGTGATTTGGCTGTAAACGTAACAGACAGCTGTCAAACTCTGACGAAGTGACCTAACAGGCAGCTGTCAAACTCTGACCAAGTGACGTAAACGGCAGCTGTCAAACTCTGACCAAGTGACGTAAACGGCATCTGTCCATGTGACAAAAAGATCGCAGCTGTAAAGCTATACATTTGTAGAAAGCCAAACACCCACACGATTCAACGATGTCCGCTTAATTGCAAGTCATTGCAAGTGCAAGTCTTCATTATTGATTCAATTTCTCTATACAAAAAATTATTTACAATAGTACTCCTTTGAAACAGAGCACATTGAAGCAAATCTTAAATCAGATTATTGACCCAGGACACATTGACTCGCATCGATCTTATTCTTTAATGTTGCCATTCCACATAAGTGAACTATTCAGACCCACCCCAGAGAAGGGAGAGAGAGAGAGAGAGACTACGGTTACCACGACAAAGACCATCCGACTGCTGTCCATTCCACACTACGGCTAACATTAGCTACACCAAGAAGAACACCAGGACAGTTCAGAGTAGAGCGGCCTGTGACCTGTAGGATTAGCATGTTACCTCCCTGCAATCGTACACCAGCTACATCATGTTAGCCTATCCGTTCCTCTCGTTAGCCGGTTAGATCAGCGGCCAGTGTGCCGCTGCGACTCCAATAGCTCCCTGTTAGCTAAGAAGTCATCGCCAGTCGGTTATCACGCTCTGCACGTCTACCTACTCTGAAAATCGGCTATGTTAGCTTAGCTGGCTATTCCTGCATGGTTAGGTCGTTACGTTCTCCTGAGTTCGCCTGTTAGCCCTGCCGGTTGGTTAGATCGTATATGGCACCTTGGACGACGGAGGAACTCGAGGTAGGCTGGCGTCGGGCTGAAACGGTCACATACACAATGCTAGAGGCTGTACAGATACATCGGACTGAAGCGATCACATATATCATCTCAGAAGCTGTACGGACACAATATGTCGTCAGGGTAGCATATATGCAACGCTCGACACTCCGCATGGATCTGCCTGCGACTGTTCTGTACAGACGATTTTAAATTGTCTTTGCTATGTACAGTAAGCAACATTCATTAAGTCATCTGATTAATGCATTCCTAATTTCTGATTTCGAGATTTCTCATTGATACAGCTACCGTTTAAAATGTAGATGCATAGCAAAGCATCTTGCTGGAACTAGCGTCGAGTGCCGAGTACACGTTCAAGGAGCATGAGGGCGACAAATATCAGACGCGTTACGGTCACATTTTTCACAGAAAGGTTACGCAGATATTATTTACACGTCGAAGGAAAAAAACTACACATACCCGTCCCGTCCTTCCACTGCGGCTGCTCAACTCACCTCTTCGCCCTGGATCCCTTCCTTATCGGTGGCTTGTGCTTGGGTTTGCAGATTGCATCCACATCTGTCTGTCGCGACTGCAGGTCCTCCATGAACTCCTGGTGCTCCTGGATCAGCTGCTCCACCACGGGCAGCTCGTCCGGGATCGGCACCGGCTCTACCTCGACCATGCGCCGCTCACGCTGCTGCACCCAGTGCAGCAGCTCGTCCAGCAGCTCCTGCATGTCCTTTAGACCGGCCAGGTGTTCAGCCAACCTCTGGTTCCGCTGCAGCGCCCAGCTGCTCACCTCGTCCCAACGTGACTCGATGATGGTCTGCCAGTGTTTGATGACCGGCACAGCGTCCGGATGGGCCTTTTCCAGGATCTCTGCGGCCAGATGCAGCGTGCCGTCCTTCTCACCCTCCTTGGCGGCCAGATCCTGCTGGAACTTGGCGTGCTCTCGCACCTGCTGCTGAGCCTCCTCCTCGCCGACAGGCAGCGCGCCGACGAAGCGAAGCCGCGTCTCGGCGTCGGAGAGCCACTCGAGCAGCATGTGTACCGCCTTGTGGAGCTCCTCGGCGTCCTTGAGAGCGTCCTTGAGGCGGCGGCCACGCTGCTCGCTGGAGCGAACCACCTGGGTCCAGACCGTGGTCAACTCCGTCACCTGTAGGAGAAAGACACGCTCAGGTCTCTCTGTGAAGAGCTTTCTTGAAGCCACAGTGTAGGCGACGTGGAGAGGCTGTAGACAAAAAATGTCAAGACAGAATAGAAAGGGAGGACTCCCTCGGAGGAACTGATACTAACGGCGGTCTTGTGGCTAGTAAGCTGTGGAGTGCCTTGACGCAAATCGGGCTGCACTGATGATTCAAGTACTACATTAATCATGAAGTAAGAACTCACAATTAGCTAATACATGCATGCGAATGGCAAGCATCAGCAACCCTAAATATGTCAAAATATTAAATGACCTTTCACCAGAGCACAGATCTTACTGCGGCCCGATTTTGAATCGCATCAGATACTGACCTGTGTTTTGATGATAGTGGCGTCCTTCTTGTCGGCCTTGCTGATGAGCTCGTCGGCCGTCTTCTGCACCGACTCCACCTGCTTGGCGCGATCTTTAAGCTGTGCCTCGAACGTCTTATGCTGCTCGCAGAGCGCCGTGACCGTGTCCAGGTCTCCGTGCACCGGCGCCGTGTCGTCCAGACCAGCCTGCTGCTTCTTCAGCCAGTCCAACAGCGCCTCCAGTGCCTCCTTGAACTGACCGCTGAAGAGGAGAGCCTCCTCCAGCTTCCGCTGCCGCGCCACCGAGCGGTTGCAGCAATCGTTCCACTTGTCCTTGAGCTCGTTGAGCATGTCGCGGATGATGGGCTCCTCGGCCTTTGGGGCCTTGTCCTTGATGAGAGCGCGGCCCATCTTGATGATGTTGTCGTAAGCAGACTGCTTGCCGCCGAGCGCGCGCTGGAACTCACGGTGTTTGTCGAGCAGCGCGCGGATTTTGGCCGGGTTGTTGCCCATCGACGCGTCGGCGCCGTCGAGCGCCTTCAGCGCATCGTCCATCCAGCCGCACAGGTCTGCCCAGGCGTCGTGGAGCTGCTTGGCCTCCTTGTAGCCGACGTCGAGCGCACGCGTGCGGTCGGCAGACTTGGAGACGACACGCTCCCAGCGGTGCTGCACAGACACCAGCATGTTCTTGATGAGGATCACGTCCTGCTTCTGCGAGAAGTACTTGAGCTGGGTACCCTTCTTGTCCAGGTTGAGCATGGTCTCGCGGTGCGAGCTGACCTCTTTCTGAAAGTCCTTGTGCTCGTCGATCTGCGTGATGATGTTATCCATGACGCGCGAGACGGGCTGTAGATTTCCGAGCACGCCCTCGGAGCCCGTCAGCCAGTCGACGAACTCATGGAGCGCCTCCTGGAACTCGGTCGCCTCCTTCAGCGCGATCTCCAGCTTGATCTTCTTGTCGTTGGCTCGGTTGGTGACGTGCTCCCAGCGCTGCTTCAGCGTCTTCAGATTGTGTTTCAAGTTCGTGCTGGCGCCCTCCTTGGACTTGCTGAGGAAGGTGTCACCGCGCTGCAGCACCGCCTCCACCTTCGAACGATTGTGCTCCAGCTCACCGTACAGCTCCATGAAGCGATCTAGCTGCTCCTTGGCTGTCTCAGGCAAACCACCCACCGGCTTGCTGGTCGTCAACGCGCCGTCAAGGTCGTTCAGCCAGAACAGCAGGTCCTGGATTTCGTTCATGAAGTCCTGCGCATCGCGCAGGGCATTCTCAAGCTCGCGCTGCTTGCCGGTCGTCTTGTCCTGTAGCTCGCCCCAGCGGTCGTTGAGCTGACCGAGCTTGCGGTGCGTGGCGCTGGCGTCAGCCGAGTCGCGGTCATCTTCAATCAACTGTCGGCCAGCGTCGTTCAGCGTGTCCACGGACGTCTGGTGCGCCTGGATGTCGTTCATCGTCACCTTCAGCTTGGCAAGCTCCACTTCAATCACCTGCGAGCCGAGAGGTAAGTGTGAGGGAATCAACTTTCACAACCAACATCAGTAACTTCCACATGTGTCCGTCTGATAACCGGTTAATTTGATGCTGATGACTGAAATTTATGAATACGTCTACAATTGTGAACATATCTTTCGATCTCCTAATTGATGTGCTTAATATATTACATGGTTACATTCGTTCCAAGCACTAAACACAAAGTTCACACTTCTGCGGCACAGGTCGAAATCCGCTTCCTTGCTGTACAATATCGTGCGGTATCCTGCTGGCCTATGCCACGCCGTGCACCCGGCTGTACCTGCGGATCGCCGAGCACCGGTCTCAGACCGTCCAGGGTCTTGTCAGTACGTCCAATCCAGACAAGCAGCTCGTCCAGCGCGTGCTGGAACTGTCCGAGCCGCAGCAGAGCGTGGTCGAGCTCGCGCTGCCGCTCCACCATGCCCTTGAGCAGCTCGTCCCAGCGGGTATTGATGTCAGAGAGCGGCTGCTTCAGGGCGGCCGCCTGGTCTGGAGAGGTCCGCTCCATCAGCTCCTGCGCCTGTCTGAAGGGCGCAGCAAGGAGCCGGTCAGGCGCACAGCACGGGGCTGATCAGGGGCACGGCTGAACTTAAGATAAGACGGCAGAATTGCTTAACCCGGCAATCGGCATATTACAGGCTATGAATGTATCGTGATCGATATGTGAAGTACAAATTATGTTCCATTGTGCTATCGCGACCAAATGCCATGCAATCCCACATGAACTATGCGTTGTTCATAAAAGTAATCACATGCGCTTGGAATCTACACGTCTACCATAGCCTATAGGAGATAGAAACACCTACGATGGTAGGTTCTGGATAACTTTTCCTCTCTTCATCGTAGCAGCGACGGACAATTAAAGCCACACAAAACTACGAAAACACGCACATAAGCGCAATCAATAAAACGTACGTGCTGTATAGGTCAGTATGAAAATTCCATTCACTGACGAAGTGCCAAAAGAGCAGAGCAATTAATGTCCGGAAACGAACAAGCAATCCATGCGAGAAACTTAAACCTACATAACAAAAACGCCAGGGCCTTGCGAGAACGTATGCACTGCACCAAGTAGCGTTTAGACGACAAATACGATCACAGCAGCAGGTTTGCGTTTCGGGGCTATTCCTTAGCGATTACAGCAATTACTACAGCAATTACTTAGCGAAACACAGCATTGGAGCCGGACATCACAGAGGTAATACAACTAGGTGTAAATTCAGGCACACAGGCACCCTAAGCTAAACACTCCACGCTCTCCCAAACTTGCCTTCTGATGCTTCTGCCCACGCCGACATGGAACAAATCCGTTAGTTTATATGCATTGGAAATTACAAATTGTTTACACCAGTTTAATTTTTTCCTTTTATTGAACGTGGACGCTGCGCTAGCGTTTTAAATATTAAATGCACTCCGCAGTACGAGAACTCCGCAGTACCGCACTCCGCAGTACGAGTGCTATCATAAGTAAATATATAAAGTAGAACGAAGTTTAACCTTATGCTCATATTAGGATGAAATAACAAAAGAAAATCCACCGGTAGGGTTAAACTTCGTTCTACGTTTTCTAATAATTATGCTCAGAATAGTTTGATACAATTAAAATAAGTAAATATATACTGAAAAGTATAAATATATGCTGACTTGACCCACAGCCACACCTTGAATACCTCATACAAATGTTTCCCAATGACTGTCAGTGTTCATTCGTATGCAATGATATAAACGAACGGTCTTTCCAGGGACAGTGTTTGACATTCAAGAAATATCCAGCAAGACGACTTAACGTATTTACTCACCTGTTAAGCGCCTCCACCTTGATCATCTGAGGGTCCACTTTGCCCTTGAAGTCCATGAGCTGCTTGATCTGTTTCTTGACGGCGTCGATATCGGATCCGACCGCCCCCAGCTTCTCCAACCTATCCTCGGCATCCTCCAGGAACTCCACCAGGTACTGTCCAACGCAGAGCAAACAAGGTTCAGGAGCCATGTCACTCGGGTAACGCCGTTAATGGGGTACTCAGGAAATGATGTTCGAAGCCAAACAGAGCTTGTCGCTTCGGGGACACACTAGCGATGCTTTGCAAGCCAGCACTCGACCCGTCACTGCGCAGAGGTTGCACAGATAAAATCAGTCAGTGCCACCCATGCTTCGCTCGCCACGAGCACCAAGCCAACCCCATCCTCCCTCACCTGCAGCGTGTCGTGGAACTCCATCGCCTTCTCCATGGCATCAATCAGGTTCTCCTCGCGGCGGGCGTACAGCGCCGTGATGTTGTCCCAGGCCGAGTCCAGGTCGGCCAAGTTTTTCTTGACCTCTGGCTTCTCGGGCGCTCCGCAGACCTTCATGAGATCCTGGCCACTGCGGCGCACCTTGTCCACCTCGGGCTTCGTTTGCTCGATGCCTTGGCGGATCTCCTGCAGCTCCTTCTGCTGCTCCTTGATGGCGGAGGGCTGGATAGCCGGCGGCTCCTGGTTGCCCAGCGCCTCCTGCAGGTCCTTGAGCGCCGTCATGACGCCCTGCAGCTCCGACCAGAACCGCTCGGAGATGGCCAGCGCGTCGTCCAACGAGCGACCGCGGTCGTCCGTGGCCTTCTGTAGGTGGTCCCACAGCTTCGTCAGGTTGCCAAGCTTCTTCTTGATGTCTAGAAAGAGAGACAGAGAAGACACCGGTCAGCGACTTGTTTCCGCATCAGACACTATTTCTTACTGAATAGTTGATATACCTTTTTCACTGGATTGTTGTAATACACGTTTACATGTCTACGAACAAAACACAATTTAACGCAATGATCGTCCTGTAAACCGCCACAAGGTTTAAAGTTTATACAAACAAAACGCCATCTTTGTCTCACCTTTGACGGCCGGGTCGCCGTCGCCCGCCTTGCTGATAACATCATCAGCCGCGCGTTTGACCGCCTCGAAGGCGACCTCGCGCTTGTCCAGGTCGTCGATGATGGCGTTGTTCTCGGCCATCTGGTCCTGGATGCGGTCCGGATGGATGGAGATGGGCTCGGCACGGTCCACCTGGTCTGCTGTGTCCTTCAGCGCGGAGAGCATGCCGTCCAGCTTGTCGGCGAACTGGGAGCACTCCTGCAGGGCCTCCTCCAGCGCCTGCTGACGCTCGCGCAGCGAGGTACGCAGCGCGTTGTAGCGCGTGTTGTCCGTGTCGATGATTTCGTTCACCTGTGGACGACAAGGGCGTGGAGTTAGCGTTACTGAGGGAAGCGGGTTCGTGCGCTTTAATGATATTGCACTCGGCTGTTTTGGAAGTTGTAATCATTCGATGAAGAATTCGAAATTATATGATGATGATGATTTGGGCTTAAGGGCGCCGCAACAATATGGCGCCCATAATTCGAAATTACAATCGCCGGTATAAAATCATTTGTGTTTGCAGGCACAGCCAAAACACAAAAGCTCCAAACACCTCCTATAATGACAGGCTCCTACCTTCTGCGCCTCCTCATCGTTGCAGAGCCTCGCAAGGGCGCCGCCGGTCTTGTTGAGTTTATCCACCAGCGGGCGGTGCTCATGCACGCTTTGCAGCAGCTGTTTGTTGCGGTCCAGCTGGCGCTGCACCTGGTCCGGCCTCAGCGCCGGCATGTCCAGCCGTATCGCCTCGGCCTCGATCTCATCCAGCCAGTCAGCGATGCCCAGATGCGTCTCGAAGAAGTGCTCGGCCAGCGGCAGTGCCTGCTCCAGCGAACTGAGCCGGTCGGACGACAGCTTGCTCACCTGACGAACAGAAGATGACAGAAGTCAGTGCGGATAGCACAGGAAGTACGATAGATAGGACCTGACGGCCATTGTCTGAACTTTTGTCGGAGATCGTTTGGACGGTCTACATTTCAAGGAGAAAATACCATGAACGAAGAAGGAATACCGTTGGAACAGTGGTATCTAGGACTTACCGAGTCGACTGTATCCTTTAGATCCTCCACCTTCTCACGGATTTCTGTGACGTCGTCGTACTGTGCGGCATCGCGAATTAGTTTCTTCGCAGTGCTGATGACGTCACGTACGCGGCCCTTCTGACTGCTGACGTCATCGTAGAGCGCCTTATGCTCCTTCAATTGAATTCTGATGACTTCCGGATCAGAACTCGGTGGCTCGGCCTCCTTAATTTGGGTCTCGACCTGGAGACGAAATGAGTGATTTGGTTACACCGAGACTAGTTCTCCCAAATGGGCGCATAACAGATCTGGATTCGAAATGAAGCATAACTGGAGCGTATACCAGTATGCACCTAATTACGCAGTACAAGGCATTGGCAGCATCATCGTCTCTCCAGACCTTGACTCATCCCATCCAACTCCCCTGCAGGATGCAACTCACCTCTCTGAACCAGTCAAGTAGCTCTTCAATGTCGCCGACGATCTCGATATTCTTCTTCTTGGTCATGCGCAGGCGCTCAGCCTTGCGCTGCACCTGCTCGACGATGGCCTCAAAGCGGCGGTTGTCGCGCGTGACGAGCGACTCGATGGTCTGCGCTCCGTCGCCAGGAGATATCTGACACAGCTGTGGTCCCGCCTGGTTCACCTGGTCCAGCACCGGCTTGTACTCCTGTACCTGATGTCAGAGCGGGTGGAGTGGGTCACTTGCGGTCACGCCATTTTGTGAAAACGTGTAGCAAAGGATTCGCAATTCGAAGGGTTGTCGCTAGCGGTGGCCCTAGAAAGGAATACATGTCCGTGGAACTCCCAAACAAAACGCTGAACGCCCCTCTAGCAAGTAGCAAGTCTTAACTAAGAACTCATTACGAGCATATGTTCAACCTCTTACCAATAACCACTCACAATTCCATACCTCGATTAGAGCTGCGGTTAAATAATTTCTAACTTCACCAAGCAGCACACTGGACTGGCCGACAGCACTCACCTGCTGCTCCAGATGCTCGACCGTTTCGTCTGGGCTGGGCAGCGTGTCGACAGCGAGCAGCGTCTGCTCGGCGTCCACCAGCCAGTCGTTCAGGCTCGTGTGCGCCTTGTGGAAGGCATGCACCAGCGGCAACACCTCCTGGGCGTTCTTAAGCAGCGAGGCGGCCTTCGTCTCCAGGTCAGAGTAGCGGTGGCTGATCGAATCCAGTTTGTCCTTGAGCTGTAGCGCCTCATCGCTGGAGATATGGCGCATCAGGTCGGCTGCGATGTCCTGCAGCTCCTGCTCCGGCTCACGATGGTTGTCCACCTCCTCGCTGAGGTCCGTCAGCTCCTCCATCTGCTCATGCAGCTTGTCAACATGCACGGAGAGCACCTTATATTTGTTGAGTCGCTGCTCCATCTCGTCCATCCAGACGAGGAAGTCTTCGTAGTTGAGCACGAGCGCGCGAAGCTGCTTGCCAGCATCCAGCAGGCGACGGCCGAGCGCCTCACTGTCGTCCACCAGCTTGGTGTACTGCTCGGTGACCTCCTGCAGCCGGTCGGCCAGCGCCGCCGCCTCGTCGTCGCCTACCAGCTCCATCAGCACGGTGGCGATGTTGGCCAGTTCGTCGAAGTCGCCGCCGCGCTTGACGATGTCGCGGTGCAGCGCGTCGTGGTCCTTGATGCGCCGCTGGATCTTGTCCTCGTCGGTCGGGATAGTCTCCATGTCCTTGAGCTTCTTTTCCATTTTCTCGAGCCATTCGACCAGAGGGCCGTTCTTGTCCTGGTACTCCTTCGCCACCTGGGGGACAATCACAGCATTTCACATTGGATTCGGATTGTGAATTATGTCTTAGTTCTTTAATCAATCCTCTGGATAATGTAATTATGTTTAAATTGTGTTTAAGGGAAATTGTGTTTAAGGGCACACATTTCGTTTATATTAAGCTAAAACATGCATGCTGTTCACATTAAACTAGCAAACTATGTTGCAAGTCTCGTCAAATGCATATCAATGTCATCAATGTCATCTTGAAGTCAGCATCAGCTGTTTACCTTCATGGCGTCCTCGAGCTGCTGCATCCTCTCGGCGGCCTGGCCGGTGAGCGCGTCGAACCGCTCCGTCAGCTCACACAGCTGACCCTCGATTTCAGCCCTCTCTCCAGGCGCGCAGTTCTTGGCAATATCGCGTCCCATATCGAACAGCGAGCTGACCGAACCCTGCCGATCAAGCAGCAGCTTCTGCAAGAAGCGCTGCTCCTGCAACTGCGCCTTGACCACCTTATAGTCTGCGCTGGGCGGCTTCTGGTGCGCCACCAGGTCCTCGGTGTCGGCCAGCCACTGCAGCAGACCCTCCAGCGCCTCGCGGAACTTACCCGACTGCAGGAGCCCGATGTCCAGGGCACGCTCCCGGTTGTGGATCTGCCGAAGATGCAGGTCAATTCTGTCACGTTTTTGTTTTGCTACGCGTCAAAGGAATACCTAAGACTCATTCCACTGACAGGCTGAAAGTTTTATCCGACGGTTATTGTCCACTATCAACCGTCCCAACACGGCGCCTGTCACGCTCTCAACCTGTCACACCAACTCCCTCAAACTCCTTCCAACGAACTCAATCGCCCAATGGAAGATAACATCAGTTGGAGACGCAGTAGGGAAATGCTATACAAATGGAGCGCTTCAAAAATAGAGCCGGTGACGTAAAAGCCTGCCATAGACATGCATGTAAATGATCTAAAATTAGATCGCCTTTATGAACACTTCTTACAAAAAACACTTGCAATAAATTGTAGCAAAATGTCAGAAACAAGGAAGCCTACAAAAGGATACAAAAATGATCAAAGATCATGTTTTTTTTCCTGCGCAAGTCTTTATAAAAAATCCAGATGCATATTGAAAATGTGTTTGGAATTGCAAACTTCCGAAAAGTGATGGGAATATTTTGGCGTGCTTGGCCCAATCCGCTCTAATTATTGAATACGCATGCTGGCAAGCGCTCTAATTTTGGATTATCAGCTCTCTTTATTGAGCGTTTCAGAATCAGACGACAGATAATCCAAAATAGAGTAAGGATCTAGACTGTTTCCTGCCAGTGAAATATTCATACATTTAATGTGACCCATCTTTACGCAAAGTTGGAAGTTTTATTGACATACATGCCCTCTATGGGTCGTCAAGTGGTCGCAGTGCTACGCAATAGCCGTTTAAAAAAAATTCTTTTGGCGACCGATTACAATGCTTTAAAATCTAAAATTAGAGTACTCTATTTTTATAATATTTCCCCATTGTTTCTCCAACTGACATAGGGACTGTCACACGGTGGCACAAAGTTGGAAGGATTTTGCTACCTCCCAATATTGCGGCGACTGTGGCACACATATTGGGCTATGTCGAAATAATTGTGTTCAGAACATGCTCACAGCGTCCTTTGGACCAATCAGCGACTGCTTTTGTGGCAGATGCAGGACCATGTCACATTTCCCGGTTTTAATTGGACACGGAATCATTGAAGTAACTTTAATTGTGGGAATAGGTCTTTTTAGCCAGAATTTGTCACTTTTTCAGATGTTTCCACTCGGTTGTTGTCACAAACGCTCGTTGGTGAGTTGGAAGGTTTTTGCACCTCTGGCTATTGACCTATAGGTTACTCAGCATGATTTGTATTACTTCACTTTAAAGAGTGCATACACGCAACTGGAATGCTTGACGTTAAAAAATAACGACTGTTTTACTCATGATAACTAGACAAACGTTTTACTATTGCCCATTGAAGAGGCAACGCAGATTCCTTAGACATAAAGACATAACAGAGAAAAGCGCAACGTAGAGCCTCTTATACCCATCTGAGGTTGCTCATCCCCCTTTACCAGTCTCGCCCTTTTCAAATTATTTTACTTTTAACATGCCTAAAATAAGTATAATCCCACGAGTATTTATGAACCAATCCATTTTGAAGGAAGCAAGTGTCATTGCAGCTTGATGACAGATGCTCCTACCTGAGCTAAATCAACCTCTCTCGCTCCACGCAATCGTTTCCTTTAAAACTTACCCTCTCTTTGAGCTCGTTCCACAGGTCGTTCATGTTTTCAAGGTCTCCTTCCAGTCCGCTGGTGTTGACGCCGGTTGCAGCCGACTGTACCAGACCCTGACCACTGCGGTTACAGCTGTCCACGTGGGCCGTCAGCGTCTCCACTCTCTCAACCTTGAACTCGCGGAACTGCTGCTGCTGGCGCCGGATCGTCTCCACATCGGTAGCCGGCGACGGGAACGAGGCCTCCTCGCGGGAAGCCGACCGGATATCCTCGACCACCACCTCGTAGCTGGTGTAGAACGTGGTGAGCTTGGTGAGCACCACCGTCACCTCACGCTCACGTACCTTGCCGCGGTCGTCCATGCGCGTCAGCTGACGGCGCATGCCGCCGAGCTGGTCTCGGAGAGTCTTGGCGTCAGACGCAAAGCCCTCCTTGACAAGCCCTTCAACCGTCTTGTCGGCGTCGTCAAGGTGCCGTCGCTCTTGGACGACCTTCTCCAGGAAGACAACGATCTCGGTCACCTGCTTCTGCACGATGATGACTTCACGCGCCACCGGTGCCATGTTGTCGAGCTCCTCCTCCAACAGGCCCAGCTCGTGAGAAAGTCCCTTGAGGCGCTCGTTTACCTCGTTGACGGCGTGCGAAGCGCTCTGCAGATCGGTGTGTCGATCGTCGAGTTTGTCGCGGAGGTCGCGCAGTCGGCGGTCCACGCGGTCCACGTCGTCCTGCACGTGGTCGGCGGAGCTGCCCAGCTGGCGCGCGTCCGAGCGCAGCTGGTCGGCGGTCGAGCGGAGCTTATCCAGCTGCTGGTCGAGCTGGTCCGCCTCCTGTAGGAGGTCCTTCAGGCGGCCGAGCATGCGCGGATCCCTACCGCCGCCCAGCGCGTCGTGGGAGGTCAGGCGGTCCTCGCACCTCTGCAGGCCGTGCTCCATATCCCGGAAGCAGTCCTGGAACTCGCCCACTTTGGACGAGATATCATCCAGTGCCTGCTGGCGGCTAACCAGGGCGGAGTTGAGGGTCTCCCAGCGCTGCCCCAGCAGCTGCAGGTCGTCCTGCACGCCCTCCTTGTCAATGTCTGTGGCGGCCAGCAGAGCAGCGCCCGATGACTGGGTCTGCTCGTGCTCGCCGGAGTGAAGAGACACGTCGTTCTTGAATGCCTGGACCTCACGCTGCTGCTTCTGGATTTCGGCCTTCTTGAAACTGACCGGCTGCATGCGATCCATGCTGTTCTCGGCCTTGTCGAGCCAGGGCGCGAACTTCTCCAGGTTGGCGTGGTAGCGGCGACAGAGGTCGGTGCATGTATGCAAGCGCGTGTGCCTGCCGACTGCTTCCTTCTTCACCGCCTCCCAGTCCTTCTGCAGCTTATCGAGGAACTTCTGCAGTGTCTTGCCCTCCTGCTTGTTAGCCGTCTTGGCGATCAGCTCCTGGCCCTTGCGCTGCACAAGGAACACCTCGTGCTCTCGATCTGTCACCGTCTTGTAGACGGGCTCGTATTCAGCCACCTGCCTCGCCAGTTTGTCGGCGTCGGCGGAGACCTTGAGCGGCCTTCCCATCCGGTCAACGCAGTCCTTGATCCATTCCTGGACGTCGGCGCATCCGTCCTCGAACTCGCGGTCCTCCTTCAGAGAGTTATCCAGCTCTGCACGAAGGTTGTCCATCTTCTTCTGCAGCTGCGTCTGCTGCCGTCCCAGCTGGTACAGCTTGTCCTTCACCTCCGTCTTGGCCGAGGGATCGGTGAGCACTGAGCAGAGCTGCTCGCCGAGCGCCTCCAGCTCGGCCAGCCGCGGCCGCAGCTCGTCCACCTGGTGCTGGAACTGGTTGAGCTTCTTTAGCTTCTGCTGCGGCTCCCCGCGCTCCGTCACCAGGTCGTCGAAGGCGTCGCCGATCTTCTGCAGGTCTCGCTGCAGCCGACCCAGAGAGTCGTTGAACTGGTGGCTGGCTCCTGAAGCGGCGTCCAGATTCATCTCACGGTCCTCCAGCTTGGAGATCAGCTCTTCCCACTTGTCGTTTGTCTTGCGAAGTTTGTCTCCCACCTGAAACACCATCAGCTTTCGGTTAGTTGACCGGATGACAGTGACTCTTTTCTTCAATTAGAAGAACAAAGTATATCAACCACGTTGCTGTTCACACATCGGACCCTGTTCAACAAACCTCCATCGAGGGAAACCATTGTTTCAGGTTACCCCATACGCCCTAACCCACACGCGTCATACGGTGATCACAAAACTGACCTTGTTCGCGGTGGCACTGTCCGGCTCGGCCTCTTCGATGAGCGCCTGGCCGACGGTGTTGAACGTCTGCAGGGTCGGATACTGGGCGGCGAACTCGTCCCTGAGCACGGCCACCTGCTGACTCTGCATCTGCACCAGGCGCGGATCCGAGCTGAGCGGACCCAGCACCGTCAGCATCTTCTCCTTGGCGCCCAGCCAGCCGTTCAGCTGGTCATGCGTGTCGAAGAACTGTTTGCTGTTCTGCAGGTGCTTCTGTCGCGCCTTCAGCTTGGCCTGCAGTGCACCCCAGCGGTCCACCACGTCCGTGAGGCTACCATGCAGCAGATCGGCTCCAGGAGCACCCGGTCGCCGCCGCAGCAGCTCGCCCGCCTGTGTCTTGAGTCCATCCAGCGCCGGTTGACGCTCGTACATCTCGTCAGCGAGTGTGCGCATGGCGGCCAGCTGCTTGTCGGCCTCGTCGCGGCTCTGCGGCACGGCGTCGCGCGGCAGCTGGCGCTCTGTGCGGTCCAGGAACTGCTGCAGCTGGCGCAGCGTGTCCAGGTGTCGGCGCAGCTCTGCAGACACGGTGTCGATGTCGGCCTGTCGGTCCGACAGCCGCGTGCCGGCCATCTGGTACCGGTGGTTGATTTCGTTCAGTTGCGCCTGGATCGGTGACTGATCTGTGAGGCCAGGTCGGGTCAGGTCAGGGCCACACATCAAGTCAGATCGGGTTCACAGGATCGGCTGCACCAGCCTGTGAATTAAAGGTAGGTAAACAATGGCTTGGGTTTGCCAGGTCAAAAATCTTGGCACGTTGAAGTCAGATGTTCCACAAAAGGCACACATTGGACACAAATTCCCTGCCAAGTAAATGATAAAATATGTGTTTGTACTGGTGCCTTGTTCCGAAAGCGAGAAGGGTATACCTCGTTCAGCTAGGTTCAGTCGTGCGATTACCTGGTTATGTGATGCTTTCCAACTCCGAGTATCACGAAACGGTTATTTAGGTAAACTCAAACGAGGCTACATTTGAAGTACAAACATATATCAACGTTCTAATTTTATTGTGAAACACCAGAGCATATACTTTTAGTCGTGACTCGTGAGTTCTACTAGTTGAATATAAAAATGCTGTTAGTGGTTATCATTCCACATTTCTTTGATACTGCATTACTTGATTAACGTTTCAACTCGCATCAGTTGCTGATATTGTTCTTTTGCAAGAACGTATCAATTAACTGGATTAGTAAACAGGTGCATGATGCTAAAACGTGCAGTCTTGCTTGACGTATGCCTTTCCTTCATGAAAGCGGAGGAATATTTTTTTAAGTTCTCAATATAAGTGATAGGACTATGCTAAGTTAATACAATGCAGTCCAGTGAAGCAACCAATAACTCATGCAGGATGAAATTAGTAGTTAAGTACTTACTTGCGGTGTAACATTTTGCTTAAATTAATATCCGTGTCAGTCTCGTTAGTAATTATTCATTACACTAGCCTCGGATTTGACTGCCAGTTGCAACTCTTACCATCCAGACCGAGATACCCATCATTGAGCGAGTCTCGTCGGCCCAGGCGACTGGGCGCCGGCGAGGCTCTATCGTACGAGGGTCGACGCACTGCAAACACCCCGCACACACGACGTACAACAGAGGACAGTCACTAGTCAGTGGTAACTCGAATCGGAACGGGCAGCCCGACGGTAAACGAAACAGAGAGCAAACTGCAACTAAACAAGCAACAGCTTCGATAGCAAGCAGTTCTGGAGATGAGTAAACCCTGCTCAGAAGTCAGAGGACGAATAAAGTGACGGATACAATGTGAAGAGGAACATACGCCGAACAAAAACAAATGCAAAATGAAGTGGCAAAGAAAAACTACAAAAGCGAAAATAAATCAGGAAACTGGAAAGCATTCTCATCAAAAGGAAGTCTTCAAGTCCTCAAAAGAAGACGGCGCAAGACTTCTTACAAACTCACATAAAAATACACGTGACGATCGAGCGTAAGCACGGATGAAAGCGGCTTAGTTCACATGCACCAGCTCACAAACATGGAGCACCAACGTGTCATACCTGACAATCACCAGTGAGAGGTTGTATCTTAAGACCTCTGGTAGTTCCAGAGCACGTCTGCCGCCCGTTGTTCCGCCCCACACAACAACACACACACATGGTGGAGAAAACATCCCCTATACCATAGATAACATGAACTACGATATATACATGGTATATATGGTATGAATATGTGGTGTATATGGTATGAATACCATAGATACATGGTAGTTCATGTTATCTATACCTATACGTGAGCCGCACACACTTGACTAACGCTGAATATGTTGTACAAACCTGAAAACCACGGCAACCTCAATGATGCCATGTGTCACGCAGAGAGTTCTGGAGGCTGGGCAGACAAAGCCGGCGTTTCACCCACCTGAGGACAGCGGCGTGACGGAGCGCCGGCTGTGTGACGTCACGGAGGCCTTCTTCAGGGGCGTGACCGAGGAACGGCGCCGGGAAGGCGTTTCGCCGCGGTCCCCGCGCACCAGCTGGTCGTACTGGTTCCCCACGTCGTTCACCTTGTCTATGGTGGTGGCGTACTGCGTGTGCTCCCGAACCAGAGGCTGCCGGGAATGCGTAGACGGTGCGGCGTTAGTCATACTATAAGTAAGGTGCAGTTTAACTGAACATGAAGTGATAGTCCAGTTTCAATACGTTTTTCTTAACCGTTTAATTGTGGAAATGAGGGGGAAAACTTTGGCACCATTTTTGTGGTTTAACGCCACAACAAAACTCATCAAGGAAGGGTTAGAATCTTTTGATTTAAATATTTGCCTGCACATGCTGTGACTCACCTTGAGCTCATCGCTCTGCTCCTTCAGCAGCTTCTGGTCCACGGCGACCAGCTGGAATTCGTCGATCCTGCCCTCCATCCGCTTCAGCCACTGCTGCACGTCCTCCTTCAGCTTCTCGAAGGCGTTCAGAGAGTCGGAGCGCGTGCGCCCCTCGCGGAGACGCTCCTCCATGGTGTCCTGCAGCTCACGCCACTGAGCCTCGATCTCCTGCAGTGGACAGAGCCGTCAGGTTCCCGTCAGATTGAAGGAAACCAACGTAAGGTTTTCATGTCGCACCAGTATCCCTTTGTTCTTGGGGAAGACAGAAAGGGGTGCAATAATAGAGCGATATGTGAGCACAATATTGCGCCGTGTCGTTAGGATTCATCACCACATGGGACTATTCGAGGCTATGCGAAGCTTAGTTTATCAGGGAAATACCGCCTCCATAATAGACAGATGGTGCCAGAAAGACTCGGCTCGTATAGTGCCCACGACATTGGCCCGATGCAAATTTCGGCGGTGTCGCTTTACCTCCCGAATCGGGTGCGGTACTAAACTGACCTTGATCTTCTCCTTGGTTGGCGTCGTGTCAGTGACATCCCTGCGGGAGACCAGCTCGGTGCCGGAACGCACAGGCGCCTCGTAGTCCGGCTTCCCAGCATCTCTTCGCCGGCTCAGCTCGTCCAGTTTTGCAGCGTACGCGTCGGCGCTCATCTTGTTCATGTCCTGACCTTCGACCGTCTCCACCACGTCCACGAACCAGCGATCGAACTTTTCGGCCTGCTTCCGGAAGGTGTCCGACTGGGCGACCACCCCCTCCAACTGCCGTCCGCGCTCCTCGCACTTGTCGCCCAGCTTGTGGAAACGTGACGTGAGGTCACGCAAGCTGTCCTCGATCTTCTTGGCGATGCGCGCGTTTGAGGGCGTCTGCAGCAGCTGCTGAGCCGAACGCTGGATCTGATCAACGCCCGGCTGGTGCTGCGCGATGTCCGCCTGCAAAGCGCGCTGTTCGCGACTCTGCTCAGCCAGCCGGTCGCGGTCGAGGCTGGCAGGCTTCTGGAGCGCCTGTAGGCGCGCCTCCGCCTGACTGAGCCAAGACATCAGCGAGTCCAGGCCGTCCTGCACGCCTCGCGACTGTACAAGCGTCATGTCCAGCTCCTGGCAACGATCGACCAGCGCGCCCGACAGCTTGCGGTACTGGTCGGTCAGCTCGGCAGGCGGCCGCGTAATGGCCTCCGCCTGCCGCGGTGTGATCTGACCCTCGAGGGCCGACACCAGCTGCGCAGCCGTGCCCGTTGCGTTGTCGAGCAGCTTGCCCTGCGACAGCAGGTTGGAGCTGAGGTTTTTGGCGCTATCAAGCTGGTGCTGGACGGCGCGCGGTTCGGCAGCCACCGGCTCGGTGACGGTGCGTTGCACCTGCGGCTCCACCTCGCGAAGGAATCGGCCGGCGCGGTCCAGCGCCTCCTGGTATTCCCGCTGACGGCTACCCAGGCCTGAGAGCTTGCCCGACAGCTTGTTGGCGCGTCCCAGCAGGTCTTGGTAGGACTGCGGACAGGTGGTAAGCAATCAGCATCAACCGAGAGACACGCAGGTAAGGTTCATTTATTGGGCCGACAGCTTTCGTCCGACATTCATGACTAAGATAACACGGTGGAACAACATCTGACGATGCTAACCTGAGACTGGTTCGTAGCATGACATTTATGCTAGAGCTGGTCTGAGGAAGGGCGGTTACTTGGCGTCTACAATGGCACTAACCTGGGAAAGGTCGGTGACCTGATGTTTGACCTGGTAGTCATTCGGCTCGATGTGATCCAATCTCTGCGGCAAGTTGGTGCGGAAGTCGTTCAGCGTCTTCAGGTGCTCCTTGCTCTCATCGATGTACTTCTGAGCGCCGACGGTGAGGAAGCGCAGGTCGGCCTGGTGGGCCACCACATCATGCACGATCTCCCGGCAGTCTTGCTCGCTGGCCTTCAGCTGACTCAAGTCCGAGAGCCGCTCTTTGTCGGCCAGCTGACGCTGAGCGCGCGTCAGCCACGTCTGAAGGAGACAAAGAGAGGGATGGTCACATTGGAGACAACAGCGAAAGCTACGCGGAAGTCACGTATTGGAAGTCATGACGGAAAACACAGCAGGACATTGCAACGTTGCAGCTGATAGGGGATTCAGAAACTCGTGGAGCCGGAGCAGAATCAGAAGGCGACCGGACACAATGATGTGCCATCTGGACAAAATTCGAACGGGAACCCCAAAGTCACCATGACCGTGTCGTGGACGCAGAACACGAGCACGTACCTGGAAGGCGTCGCCGTCGCCGCGGAACTTGCTCAGCTCGTCCAGACAGGCGTTCAGCTGGCGGTGCAGCTGGTCGGTGCGGTCCGACACAGTGTCGTATCTGAGGAAGTAGTTAGGTGACGTCATGTGGCTGCAGGTACAGCACTGCACAGTGCATACAGTAATGCACGTAGAGGTCTGTGGTACAAGCACTGGAAGTGCCAAGAAAGGACGACGAATACAGTAGTTGAAATGTGCCTGTGACTTTCCTTTAGTTTTTCATTTGCTTTCCTAGCCGTTTAACGATCATAGTTCCGTTTACGCAGATCGAAACATCCTTAAATAACCATGGCACAGCCATGGAGGCTCTTCTTGCACGAAGAACGGTGGTCGGCTGTCTCACCTTTGCTTCAGCTCTTGGCCGTTGTCTTTGAGCTGCCTGAGCTCGTCCTTGGAGAGTATGTCTCCTCCGCGCTCTGTCACGTCCTGGATCTGGTCCAGCGAGGCAAATAGCGGCCGCTGCTGCTGCTGCAGCTCGTCCTTGATCGCCTGAGGGGAAACGCCGAGCCACAGGTCAGGAAGGCGCGATGACAGTTGGTCTCATGCACATTGAATAGTGGTAGCCAATAGCCATGGATGCAACTAAACTATCAAAACATGATCTAACAACTGCCGACTTGGGATCACATAAGTATAAGGATAGGGAGAAATGCTGGTTGGTTAACGAAGAATGCTTGTGGTTGGTCTCACCTTGACGATGTTAATCTGGTTACGGAGCATCGGGATGTCCTCCTGGACCTGCTCCTGGTTGGCTAGTCTGCCCTCCACCTTGGCCATCCAGCCGAGGAAGTCGGCGATAGACTCGTCACACTGACGGTACTTGTCAATCACCGCTTGCTGTAAGTAAAACAAAAACGGGCAAGTCAACCAGGAGATCGGGTGAGTTCGGAGCATACCATTATTGGATTGTCCCTAAATGTTAAATATTATCTGATTTAACTGTTTGGGCTTCGTGGTACATCATTTTAAATTCCATTCAACATTGACAGACATCAATCAGCGGACAGTTTTTGACCGAAATCAGAATCTAGCATAGTTTGTATACAGCGATCCCATCACTGTGCGGTACACAAAGTAAACAAGCACCGTCCAAAGGATCTATCGGTGAGAGATGGCACGAGAAGTGTACTCACGCGCAGCCTCTCCTCCTCCTGCTGGCGGTGACGCGCCTCAGCCTCCATCTGCGAGGCCCACTGTCGCTCCATCTTCTCCTGCTGCTCGTACTGCCGCAGCAGGTCAGCCGCCTGGTCAACCGCCTTCAGTCTGCCGTACACGTCAGGTGTCAAGAGGATGTTCTCGTCAGAGTGAGCTATTGTGCGATGGTCATCAAAGAATAGCTAGTGCTATTGAGCTATCAGAAAATATGACGAAATACTGCATGTGAAATGCAGACTTAGCTGTTTAGACAAATAAACAATACAATAGCTTTGCTTCTTTAGTGAAATGGTCCAATACGTGATTTCGAAAGCGACCAGTCACATGCACCGAGCTCTTTAACCCTCGCCCTACGGGAGCTTTTTTCACCTTCGCCCTACGGGGGGGGGGCGGTCTTAAAAAGACCCCCTGTTAACTTCCAAACCAAGCAAGATAGAGCAACGCGGTAAGAACCAACATGTTGCCTGTCATGTTTGGCATCTAACGGTAGGCAATTTTTAGGTTTCGGGTCAACGAGTGACCTTCCAGGCCAAGTGAATGACCTCGATCCATCACGTCCAGAACAGCGATTTTGCTCTGTCAGAAAACCTCAAATTATAAATTGATAAATGTTAACAAAAAGGCATGTTCCTAGACCAGTTTTGCTTCAGAAATACAGGAAAGGTAATTATGTATTCGTATCTCGTCAAAAAAAAGTCCCAAAAAGTTATTAAAAAATGACGTCATGAGTTTCTTACACTTAGGGAGTCATCACTCAGTCAAAAATAGAGATATTGCTTTGAAATTTGGTTTGAGTATTATCCATACTCAGTTCTCTCACATATATTCCGTTTTTTTTAAAAACATTTTTTAAATGTTTTGATTTTGTGGTGATTTCCCCAAAAATCAGTTTTTGTTCATTTTAGGGGTCGAAAACCCAAAATTTCGAAAATCCGAGATTGCCATTCTCAAGACAACGACATTTTATATCTTTGCTGAATGCGTTTGTAATTTGTTTAAAAACTCTGTTTTCTACGATTTTTCAAACATTTATCGTTTTTCCAACAACATGACGTCATCAAAACGTCATTATTTCCCGAATTTCTCAACCAATTTCAACGATTTTTTTTTTACAACATACGTATAATTGTTGTAAACTCTGCTGCTGCAAATTTCAGCAAGATGCACCGCATGTGTAAAAAGTTATGCAAAAACAACCTCAGGGGTCATTTTAGGACCCCCGTAGGGCGAGGGTTAAAAGTATGATCACGATAAGTGCGGTGATCCAAGCAGCATCGTCTATACATCGTCAACACCATCAATACAGCACCATCTTCCTGAGAACGGACCTGTCGACCACGCCCTCGCAACAGTTGGTCCACTGTTTGGTGACCCTGATGACGTCGTCCTCCAGCTCCTCCACGTCCGGGTGGTTCCTCTGACGGGGTCGGGTACGCTCCGTCGTCTTCCGGGTCTTCCCGACGTCCACGTTCAGCTTCTCGATCATGCCCTGTCGGAGAAAAGCCAAGCGAAGTTTAGTCAAGTGGAAGCAATGGTAGCAGTTTGCAATACAGCGGTGTATAACGAAAGAACGTGCTAGACAACACGGGTGAAAACAGTTATGCCACGTATCAAGGACTTTCCTATGATCCGTGGTTATGCCAGTGATTGGCTTCGGTTCATGCGTATTTTTATGACATACGTGAATACCTCAGACCTGAAATCACGGCCACATGGTTTGAGCCGATTTACCAAATCATAACTTTATCTCGTTTGAGTTTTCAGTCGATATATCCAGTATCAACAATCCTGAAAAAGCAGCATTCTGGCCTCTCGCTCCACGGACCTGTTTCTTCTGCAGGCTGTTCTGCAGGTCGACGAGGCCGAGGTGAACCGACTTGAGACCGTCCCGATCATCGGGCAGCTGGCGGTAGTCGGTCATCTTGGTCTCCAGGTGACTGACCACGTTCGTCGCCTCCTCCAGCCCGTCCACCGTCACCTCCACACACTTCAGGCTGAAACGAGAACGGGCATACGTATCACCATCAGCATCATCATATTGGAGGCCTACAGGGGAAGACGCATGCGTCGTTCGCTATCGGTCACCTCCACAAATAAATCAGACAGGAGGGGTAGCAGACATGTATTGATTGCAATTACCGTCGCGCTATGCAAGCGCGCGGGAGCTGACTCACAAATTGCCACTGGCCTTCCGTACACAGGACATAGGTCCGTACACAGGGCACAGGTCCGTACACAGGACATAGGTCCGTACACAGGACACAGGTCCGTACACAGGACACAGGTCCGTACACAGGACACAGGTCCGTACACAGGACACAGGTCCGTACACAGGACACAGGTCCGTACACAGGGCACAGGTCCGTACACAGGGCACAGGTCCGTACACAGGGCACAGGTCCGTACACAGGTCACAGGTCCGTACACAGGACACAGGTCCGTACACAGGACACAGGTCCGTACACAGGACACAGGTCCGTACACAGGACACAGGTCCGTACACAGGACACAGGTCCGTACACAGGGCACAGGTCCGTACACAGGGCACAGGTCCGTACACAGGGCACAGGTCCGTACACAGGGCACAGGTCCGTACACAGGGCACAGGTCCGTACACAGGACACAGGTCCGTACACAGGTCACAGGTCCGTACACAGGACACAGGTCCGTACACAGGGCACAGGTCCGTACACAGGGCACAGGTCCGTACACAGGACATAGGTCCGTACACAGGTCACAGGTCCGTACACAGGACACAGGTCCGTACACAGGACACAGGTCCGTACACAGGGCACAGGTCCGTACACAGGACATAGGTCCGTACACAGGTCACAGGTCCGTACACAGGACACAGGTCCGTACACAGGGCACAGGTCCGTACACAGGGCACAGGTCCGTACACAGGACACAGGTCCGTACACAGGTCACAGGTCCGTACACAGGACACAGGTCCGTACACAGGGCACAGGTCCGTACACAGGACACAGGTCCGTACACAGGACACATGTCCGTACACAGGTCACAGGTCCGTACACAGGGCACAGGTCCGTACACAGGACACAGGTCCGTACACAGGACACAAGTCCGTACACAGGACACAGGTCCGTACACAGGGCACAGGTCCGTACACAGGACACAGGTCCGTACACAGGGCACAGGTCCGTACACAGGACACAAGTCCGTACACAGGACACAGGTCCGTACACAGGGCACAGGTCCGTACACAGGACACAGGTCCGTACACAGGGCACAGGTCCGTACACAGGACACAGGTCCGTACACAGGTCACAGGTCCGTACACAGGACACAGGTCCGTACACAGGACACAAGTCCGTACACAGGACACAGGTCCGTACACAGGGCACAGGTCCGTACACAGGACACAGGTCCGTACACAGGGCACAGGTCCGTACACAGGACACAAGTCCGTACACAGGACACAGGTCCGTACACAGGGCACAGGTCCGTACACAGGACACAGGTCTGTACACAGGGCACAGGTCCGTACACAGGACACAGGTCCGTACACAGGGCACAGGTCCGTACACAGGACACAGGTCCGTACACAGGACACAGGTCCGTACACAGGGCACAGGTCCGTACACAGGGCACAGGTCCGTACACAGGACACAGGTCCGTACACAGGGCACAGGTCCGTACACAGGACACAAGTCCGTACACAGGACACAGGTCCGTACACAGGTCAGCTAAACTATAAATGACTGGACGGTGATTCGACCAGTCTGCCCTTATAACAATTAAAGGGACACTCCCACCTTCCCAAAAGTTGTAAAATGTACGCCGCTTGTGGTGCAAAATATGAAATAATTGCTGCCGAACACGATTATGAACTTTGTTTCTCGCAAACAGTGCTCAATTTTATAAAAAGTGCAGTTTTAATATTTGGGTTGATGACGTCATATTGAGCTCTAGAGAGCTATACAGAAATCCTTTACGCTGCCAAAGTATGGGCACAATTATTTCGAGACAATTCTGGCGCTTTGAATACAAAACAAACCATTTACCAGACCATTTGAAACACGCAAATATATCGAAGTCTAACCTTAAAACAAGTCGACTATCATCACCATTTGGTAAAGAGTGGTGACGTCATCGGCTTTAGACCCCTATTCAAATACACGTGGGGTTTATTTGTTACAATTGTCAAGACCAAGCTCGAATTTCTTTTTGACTAGACCTGTGTGGTTGTTTTAACTGCTACCCTACTTAATTTCAATGCAAATCCAACAACATGGCTATCTCAACTCAAAACTAATGTTAAGGTGGGAATGTCCCTTTAATGACATGTCGTTTATCAGTTGTGATTATTGATAACGACGCATCCGAAAATACCGGTCCCATATGTTCCGTGTATCTGCACAATAACATCATTAACAATAAACCGCGGACCGGTTGCGTCGCGCTCACCGGTCAATGTAGGTGTGCGACGTTTTCCAGATGGTATCCCACTGTGTGCTGACTCTGTCCAGCTTGTCTTGCATCGCCGGCGTCCGCTTGCTCAGTGAGTTGTAGATGTTGCGCACCTCATCCAGAACGGGCTCGTGTCGCTGCAGATAGGAACCCGGCACATCCGTCAGACATCAGAATCCAAACCTCGCCATCCATCAAACGCTAATCCGATCGAGCGTTTGTGAATAAGTCATCCAGGGTCTGCGTTTAGACAATGTTTCTCCGATTATTGAGATTGTACACATCGAATAAAGGGAGTTCAATACAGTAAGAGTGCGTGAGAAACAGCAAAATAACGTTACCCGTACCTGGACACGGTTCTCCCAGTCCTTATGCTTGTTGGCCAGTCTCTGTGCGTCTCTGACGTCCTTCGGGATCGGGGCGGCACACTTGTCGACCAGCTCCAACTCCACCTTAGTCAGCTCTGTCTCCAGCGCAGCCACCTTCGTGTTGAACTGGTTGGTCGGGTTCGCTACAATGCGAAAAGATCAAACGTAAGGGGCCGAAGAGCAACTTCAGTTGCATGTCAGCGCATTCAAGCTGGAGGTGATGATATAGCAACGCCCATCGTCTATTTTATCACACCCATTGCCTTGCACAATAGAGAATATTTACGAATATTCCTATACTACGTGTTAACATTAAAATGAAAGGAAATGAAGATCTACGCGAGAGTCCTTGAACAATGTGTAGTAATCCAAATTCCAAACAATTCAAATAAATGGCGGAACAACTCTATGTTCAGTTGCAGAACGTCCACACATGACAAAGAGTTGAGCCGCCCCATAACATCGTAAAAGCGCGTGAGAGAAGTTGAACCGGTGCTCTCCCTTTTCCCAGTCTCCTTACCCTCGGCGGCAAGTCTCTCGAATTCGTCGAACAGCCGGTTGACCTCGTCGATTTCTCTGCGGAGTCGCCGCAGCTGCGAGTCGTTCGGGTCTCCCTCCTGGATGAGTTTCTCGGCGTCTTCGTTCAGCGCACGCCGGATCGCATCCCGCTGGTCCTTACCCATCGCCATAAACTAAGGCCAAGGGTACGTCGCAAATCCAGTCAATGTCGCACGCAGTCGAGAACACACAAGTCAAATGATAAGAATGAAAGACTTTCCTAGATCAAATTTCCACATTTGGCTGACAGATAGTAACTATTAAGTGTACGACATAAATCGAGGTTTATCGTGGCAGAATAAGACGTGCGACGCAGCCAGTTTGCAAATCGAACAAAAGTCCACAAACCCACCTGCTGCAGGTCCCAGCTCTTGACCACCTTGATGGTAGCCAGGATCATGTTCTGGCGCATGCGCAGCTGCTTGCGCTGCCACAGGATGAGCGACATCTCGTACTGGCGCTTCAGTCGCTCGATGGCCTCCAGGGCCTCCTGGTCGGGCGGAGGCAGCAGGAAGCACACGCTGGGCACGGAGCCCTGCTGGCCGTCCTGAGTCTGAATCCGCCACTTGGTGCGGTTCGAGTTGTCCACCAGTGTGCACTTATCCTGCTTCTGGATCACGATCTGAATGAGGAAAGAAAACAACGGATTAACTTTGGATCGCAATGGGTCACGTGGCAGGATACTCTAAGCAGTGGTGTCGCTTAAGTCCGAAGAACAACAACATCCACTTGTCGCCTAGGTCACGTATGCGGTTAAGTTGAGCGAAGGTGCAGTAAGCATGTAATCGTGGCTTGATGGTGTCTGTACCCAACTGCAGACTCCTGGGTACCAGGAACAACTACCAAAGATTATCGAGCACTACCGGCGACTGTTGAAAACTGTAAGTGCAGACCACCGATCACCAAAGAAGGCTTTCGGAGGACTAACAGAAGCTACAGAGGACCAACGAATTCTCATCCGCTGCCGGCGGACTACTGACGTTGGCGCTTTTGTAGCTGCAGATGGCGGAGACGGGCAGCGGTCCTGGCAGGTGCTCCCGCCGCTGGCGCTGCGGAGTGACCTGGTGGGCGCGATCCTCCAGCTCCTGGATCACCTCGGCCTGACCGGCCATCATGTCCCGCAGATGCTGCATTTCGCGCAGCAGATGCTCCCCCTCGTCCAGAGTGAAGTCGGTCTGACTGAACGCAGCGTTCAGACGCTCGTCTTGTCTGTGGGTCGGAGAGATAGGCGCCAGGTTATGGGTTATATACACAGACAGGAGCAACAACGACCTGACAGGGACTAACGTTACGTATAGAAGTGCAAGTTATCTAATAATAACTTGTAAATCTGGATTGGTTACTAAACCCTGTGATTACCGAACACAATAAAGAGAATGGAGGATGAGTTAATTACGTTTTTTGATTGTTGAAGGATGTCAGCACTTGGCTATCCATATGAGTATGCGGTATGCCAGGTGTTAGGAATCTAAAGCTAAGACAGGGTAACAATCATCAAATATCACCTACATATATTACGTGGTCAGCACAGCACCACGTCGTGAGGGAACCAGTTACAGTCAGCACGAAGCATCACATTCCTGTCCCGCTACTCACTCCTTAATGACGTGCGCCACCTCGTCAACGTTCTGGAAGAGCTTGTGCGCGGCCTGCGCATGCTTGAGGTGCGTCTCGAGGCAGAGTGTCAGCTGAAGCAGCCAGGACCACTGGGTCTGCATGGCGGCCAGGTAGGCCTCTACCGTCTTCGAGGCGGGGTGGCTCTGCGTCACCAGCGAGCCGCCCTGCTCCTGGGTCGTGTTGAACTGCCGCTCTCGCCGCTCCAACTCGCTCATCACGTGCTGTACAACAACAAATAGCGTATGGTGAACATTGAGCACACTCCGCTCAACCAGCGAACACTTTATGCTCAAGAAATATATTTATTCGTGAAAGGAAATAAGCGGTCTAGTTTGACCCTGGGGCCTGGGCTAACCGAGAGTTGTCTCCATACAAGTATGCAACATGTTTATTTACTTGAAGTTATCCATCGCCACTGATATCAGAACAATCATGGTGGTTTAACGGAGGATTGCGTTTAGTTACGGCGAAAGTCTAAAATATAGCATGTAGATTGTATATGTAGATTAGTATAGTGTATAGTAGTATATTAGTATAGTGTAGATAGTGTAGATATGTAGATTGCATCAGCTCCAGTGGCCTAGAGCCGTGCATCTCATTGGATGTCAATAACGATCTCCTTCTAGCGCCACTGACCTCGTAGTGGGCCTCGACCTTGTGGAGGTTCTGGTTGCGGTTGCTCCAGTCCCGATGAACCTCAGTCTCCTCCATCTCGTTGAGCCAGATGAGCTCGTTGGTAGCGCCCTGGATAAAGTCATGCAGGATCATCAGGTCGGACAGCCGCTTGTTGGATGTGGACAACAGGTCGGCGTACGTCTTCTGCAGCTGACTCAGGATCTTCATGTACATCGTCAGCTCCTCGTGATCGTAGTTAGTCTTGGCAGCCACGCACCGGTCCAGGTTCACCTGACGCACGGAAACGGCGGTCAGTGAGTGAGTTTCGGCAGATGAATGGAGGAAGCTTATCCGCGGTACACTGGGGTGCCATCTGCCGTTACCATGGATAAACGCACTCAAGATTATACAGCGGAAGAAAATCAAATACGCCGTCAGATCCGTGAAACGTAGCTTGATCATTTAACTCATTAAATTGTATTGTAAGGGAAATTGTAAGGGAACATTTCACCTTTGTATTGGTTTTGAACTGAGATAGCCAACATCTTTGGCCGTTATTGAAATGTCTAAATTATTCAGGTCATTTTCGCCAAATCTTATCCGTTTTTAAAGGGAGATACTCACCTTTTCCCACAAAAACGGAGTTAGCACCTGAAATCAATTGCTATTTATCATGAAGGTATGCAATATGCTTCCTGCACTCTATCTTTTGCCAATATGTGCCAAAATTGTTATGAACAATCAACAATCATTTGAAAAAGGTGCATTGAAATCGACAGTTTAGCTTGGCACCGGCCGGCCGGTGCCAAGCTAAACTACTGGCTGTCAGAGGTGTACCAAACTGTCAGAGGTGTACCTATCGTTTTTCATGATAACCGGGTGATTGCAAGTATCGTGTTTGCGATAGGATGTACTAAATTCGGACAATGAAGTTGGAAATCACCTTCGTAATCCTTACTGTTTGACTTTGTATTTTAAAGGGAATGTTTCACCTTTGCGTTGGTTTTGAACTGAGAGCCATTATCTTTGTCCGTTATTGAAATGTCTAAATTATTAACCACTTTCCCAAAAACTTATCCGTTTTTAAGCAATTGAACTTCGCATTTGCAAAATGGGGCCTATGATAGTCCGCCACTGCACTGATTGGCTGACAGCCACTTCAAGGTTGTTGGTCCTGGGAGTTCCACGACCTGTATTTCTCGAACCTTGGCTGGATTACCCGCTGCGAGTACGTTGTAAACGACGCGATAGGTTGCGGTCCACGTTGACGTTTTTTAAGCTGCTTGAACTCTCAGTTATTGATTGATTTTTTTGTAAAAATAAATATTGAGCTATCGCAATGCCTCGCACTCGTCATTGTGTTCTGTGCGGGAGAAGACACAGTTGACAGTTCCGCAATGTGTGTATTCAAGTCGCCAGAATTGTATGCAAATATTGTGCCTTATCATTTGGCAGCGTAAAGGCGGCCGCACACTAGGCCATTCGGCGCGCGGAGGTCGTGATATCGCTACGACTTTCCGCGCATCTTTAGCGACTTTCCGCGTTCGCGGCAGCCGAAACGTCAAAAATCGCGGACGAATGTCGTCGGCCGGCCATCTGCGGACCGGCGGAAAAAAGCTGATTCGAACGAGCTTTTTTCCGCGACTGAACGCCGCGGAGCCGCGGACAACAAAATTGATCATGTTAACAGTGGCGAATCTATGCAAGACAGAGGTGCACATTTTGCACAGCATGCGCTTGCCGCTGTGAAATTTATTATGTAAAAGTTTCGTGGTTCTAAACTTACATCTTCGTCGAAAAATGGCCATCATTAATTTACCTTGTGACAGGCTGTAGGCACAGGTTGCGACATGCTGTAGGTCGGCAGGGCGGAATCTCGCGAGCAGACAGCGCCGAATCCGCCGGAACAAGGACGATATTAAGCGGTATCGACGCGATTTTCCGAGGCGGAATGTCGCAGTATATCGCGCGCCGAATGGCCTAGTGTGCGGCCGCCTTAAAGGTTTTCTCTATGGCTCTCTATAGCTCAATAATGACGTCATCATCACAAATAAATAAACAACATATTTTTTATCAAGTTAAGTGACTTTTCGAGAAACAAATATCACCATCGTTTTCAGCAGCACTTACTTCTTACTTTCGACTACAACCGGCGTATATTTGACAACTTTCAGAAAGGTGAAACATTCCGTTACCATTTGTATACTACCATTACGTATAAATGCCGATACCGATGCCGATACCAATTTGAGCCGTGTCGATACCATGTCGATACTTGCAAGCCTTGTCGATATTGATACCGATACCAAGTTTTTAAAGTAAAAAAATCCCATCTCTGGTTATTAGTTAACATAAATGGAAGTCTATGAACATAAGCCATCTGGACATATTTCGGAGAGCATCGATACATCTCTGAAAGAGTTATTGTGCAACGATAACAAGGATGCGTGGGAAGGCGTTCTCAACGTGTCAGTTACCTGGAACTGATCGATGACCTTGTGCTCCTTGCCGTGATCCTCCAGCTCTTGCTGACACGAGTGCAGGTCGTGGCCGTACTCGGCCTCCTGAATGGTGATCTGAAAACAGAAACACATTCGAAGTCAGCAACAGCCACCTCTTCTCTGCATCTGCGCAGAACAAATAGTGACAGAAAAACAGTTTGTATGAGACATTCGTATGGATAACTGTAACGAATATGAAACAATTACAAGGCATATTGTTGAATCATAAAACAATTGAAGAATACACTGCAAGTATGGAGACACATTCATAGCGTAGGCTTTCATAACTTCAAATTCCTATTTTTCTGCACTATAAACGTCATCTTTGTGCCTATGAAATGGCAGACTGTATTCACGTACCAGTTTCTCTCGCACCCACTCCAGGCACTCGTGCAGGAAGCGGAAGTTCTCGTCGGTCTTGATCAGCCGGTTGAACATGTCGTCGGGATCCTCGTTCATTCGGTTGCTCAGTGGGCCCAGGAGGTTGTCCTGAGCATCACGTGTCACCGAGCAGAGAATGTCGGTCAGATGCTGGTGACGTCAGGACTCGAACACACATTTTAGACACTTTTCACTCGACGTGCGATACTTGAGAAACTAATCAGTTCAAATGAATCAGTGCAGTGTTCGTAACAGCTAGGAGGCACCTAGCACTGTAGTGGGGCTGATCGAGTCACGCGTTCAGGTTGCATCCCCTTTGCCACATCGACTGAAGCCCCCCAGTTCTGTCCACATACCTGCATGTTGTTGTGGACGGACATCCATTTGTTGTGCAGTTGCTGGACGTTGTGGTGGAGCTCGGGAGCCTGCGGATGCCGGCCCTCCTGCAGGGAGTTGACGTCCGAGAACAGACCCTTGATGGTCTCTTCAACCTGGACCAGGTCCAGGTCAATCTGTCAACAAAGGCAGTCACAACACAGATGTCAGGAAAATAAACGGCGGGACTTCAAAGAAATAGTTCATACCGTCTGATCAGCTATTTCCAGTCTTTAACGATATGCGATGTTTTGACTGCTCCCTTTTTCTAACGTCAGATAGTATCAACAAAGAAAGCTCAAGTGTGGTCAGAGAGGAGTTAGCCTACAATACATAATACGCATGTTCATAAATTGCAATAAATATCACAAATATAAATTGGAGTCGCTGAGAAACACAATCCAAATTGTTTCAAATGCTACAATAACAGGGGTATGATTAAGTTATATATGCAATCGAATGATACCTTTTCACACAGCATTTTGACATCTCTGGGCTTCATCTTTGAGATTCGTCTGGCTTCGTCCTTGATAGTCTGTTGGATGTCGTTCAGCCGGCGGTCGGTGGCACGAATGTCGCGCTGGATCTGCCGGAACACAGACAGAGTCATGGTGAACAAATGGAAACATAATACTGCATTTACGCGCGGAAATCCAAGCCGAATCATGGTCAAGAATGGGTAACTAAAGCTGGACTTGCCAAAATTCAGGACGGAAAATGATCATGACTGGGTAGGTAAATGACGATGGGTTATGGCAATTTAGGGCAACGCATGGCCAAGTGGCTGCAGTCGGTGGAGGTCACAGGTGGGTACTGGCTGCAGTCGGTGGAGGTCACACATCCTCTCGTCCCTGCCGACTGCCAGCTGCGAGCTAACGAGGGAAGCACACAAACATCCCGCTTCACAAACATGCCGCCACGGCACACACACACACACACACACACACTTGGCGACATCATTAGCAGAGCGCAAACTGTCACAGTCGCGAGAAGCAGGCGCCGCTGACCCTGGCGGCAGGCCGTGAGAGGAGAGAGGTAAATATGTACATTGTCAGGTGTAACATCAGCTACCAGCTCCGGTCTTGACTTTACAATTCCCAGCTGTATACAACTGTACTCCCCAAGCCTTGGTCCTTACTTACCTTTGCCTTGCTGGAAAACAGTCGTAAGTTACATCTTTCTCGTTATACTCACCAGTCTTTCTCGTTAGTAGCATTTCCCCCTTTACCTCTCTTTCTTCTGTCACCATTGCTCCCATCATCTCCCCCTACCTTGTCCGCCAGCCGCTGCAGTCGTTCCATTCTGGTCATCTCCTCCTCGATTAGTGCGTGGCGTTCCTGGTATGTTTTCATCATGAGGCCCCAGTTGCGATCCAGTAGCGAGATATGCTGCTCAGGAGGCAGATCCATCTTGCCCAGGTCGTGGTGAGATCGCTGTAAACATGGCAGAAAAGTCAGCCCGGTGGAAATACCCGGCTGCATCATGACGCATGTTTACACAGATGACGCATTCATCAAAGAACTGAACTCACACCGTACCTGGAGATACCCAAGGCCGAAAGCGAAGAAAATGTTTATGCTCATCTAAACGAAGCTGTTCCTAGAACAATGTTCTCGTGCGAAAATTACTTCTATGTGGTATAACGTCAGCTGTTTAAGCGTCTATAAACACCAATGATAATACAATCATCGCCATCGAAAATAGTTCCATCAACCAGATGCCTGTTTCCTTCAAACATCCCGGTCATCAGTTAGCACTGCCCTGCCTCATTCCCGGCACCGATCTCGCTCGGCCCTGGCCCCTGACGTCACTGACTGACCTCCAGGTCCTGGTAGAGCCTCAGCAGTCGGGTCATCTCCTGCTGTTTGGGCGGCACGTCACGCGTCTTGAACGCCTTGCTCTCGGCGTGCAGGTCGCGCAGCTCGGGCACCGAAGCAGGGAACGTCAGCTCCTTCATGCGCGTCGTCTGCTGTCGGACCCACTGGTGGAGCCGGGACGCGCCGTCTTTGTACTCGGAGAGGGCTCCCTGGGCCGCCTGGAACGACAGCCGCACACCACAGGTCAGCCGGCTGGAGGGCGGTCAGCTGTGCGACCCAGAGAGTCCCCGATCCGCTGGCCACGTCCAGCATGCATGCAGACACTGACAATCCTCGGATCACATACAGGTCCCGGCAACGTTTCATAACACCCATACGACCGATTCGGATGCCGGGTGGAAGTCTTTGCAAACATGCTTGGCAGGGACATGGTGCGCCATGCAAACACATGCAAAATGCGAAAACATGTTGCAACATTGCATCCATCAGCGGGCAGTGGTAAGTGCAATACATGCACAATGCACATGCAAGGGCGTCGCCACCTTCGGAAAGTTGGGTGGACGGAGGCATTTTTAAGTCGATTCTTCCCATGCAACGCCCATAGGCGTAATGGTAAATTCCGAAAATGTTGTGGTGGCGCCCCCCCCCCCGCCTCTGACACCCATGTATGTGTACATGCAATAGAAGCTTTTCCAAATGAAATAACGATGCATAGCCACGCATTTTGTCCGTTTCGAACATGCAATACATGATTATATACACATCATCATACATGATATGATGATACAATGATTGCGTTGAATATATAACAAAATAATACTTGTGATGACAAAGTACAACAAACAATATAAACATAACATGCGACAGAAACAGGGAGGGAGATGGGTCATCATGCTGGTGAGGATTTGCGAAGGATTCGTGCGTTTGTTTCATGGATTGTTGCCTATTGGACATGCAATAGGCCCGTTTTGTGCTGCTCCTAGTGCAATAACAGAAAACGCAAATAGTAAGGCTCGAAGCGACCTCCAACGTCTTGTCTTCAATACCATACCAGCGCAGTGCCTTGTGGACAAAGGACTTGGAATTCTTTCGTGGCCACATTTTTAATCACCGTACCTCCTCGTTGACATTCCTCGTGCAGCAGTAACACATGTATCATGCAGTATGTCCGTCGTCCGATATATTTACACTAAGGCCAACTCTTCGGTATTCAGGAATGCCCCAGCTGAAGTCGCTTGACCATTAGCTACCAGCATGCAAGGGACGTGCACTAAACGCCGCGGGACGTGCGATGAGTTACATAACCACTCAGGGAAGCATAGCTTTTAGACAAACTCCGCGGTCAAACCAAGGCGCCGGAAGACCGTCTTCTCACAATGGCATGCGGTTTACCTTGTTGTTTGACCGGCATCGCGTGTCTTAGGCCATCCGTGGTGAACCCGCAGGTAGTGTAAGGAGAGGCGTACCTGACCTCTACAGTTGCCCAGCGTGGGCGTACCTGACCTCTACAGTCGCCCAACGTAGGTGTACCTGACCTCTACAGTCGCCCAGCGTAGGCGTACCTGACCTCTACAGTCGCCCAACGTAGGCGTACCTGACCTCTACAGTCTACAGTCGCCCAACGTAGGCGTACCTGACCTCTACAGTCGCCCAGCGTAGGTGTACCTGACCTCTACAGTCGCCCAGCGTAGGTGACTGTTCGTTATAGTGTATTCGCTGCCGTCCCTAAATGTGAGGGTAGATAGTGCCGTCCCTAAATGTGATGGTAGATAGATGTTGGAGAGCTTTCGTGTGTACTGGCAGAGAGGGGTGGAGCGGATATCGTTTTAAGGTGTCCATGGCACGGTAGTATTACCACATGTCAGGCCGGTGGTTCAGGCGGGGGTCTGACGCGTGTCGTCGCGTTGGCTCGAAGAACAGGCCGGTCGTTTCGACCGTTTCGGACGGGTCGGGCGGATCGAACAGGTCGGGTGGATTGGGCGAGTCGGGCGGATTGAGCAGGTCGGGTGGATTGGGCGAGTCGGGCGGATCGAGCAGGCCGGGTGGATTGGGCGAGTCGGGCGGATCGAACAGGTCGGGTGGATTGGGCGGGTCGGGCGGATCGAACAGGTAGGGTGGATTGGGCGAGTCGGGCGGATCGAGTAGGTCGGGTGGATTGGGCGAGTCGGGCGGATCGAGTAGGTGGGGTGGATTGGGCGAGTCGGGAGGATCGAGCAGGTCGAGCATAGTCGGGCGGATTGAGCAGGTCGGGTGGATTGGGCGAGTCGGGCGGATCGAGCAGGTCGGGTGGATTGGGCGAGTCGGGCGGATCGAACAGGTCGGGTGGATTGGGCGGGTCGGGCGGATCGAACAGGTAGGGTGGATTGGGCGAGTCGGGCGGATCGAGTAGGTCGGGTGGATTGGGCGAGTCGGGCGGATCGAGTAGGTCGGGTGGATTGGGCGAGTCGGGCGGATCGAGCAGGTCGGGTGGATTGGGCGAGTCGGGAGGGTTCCTGTCGCGGGCCACCGGCTAGGAGGCCGGACCAGGCGGGAAAGCCAGGTATCTATCTCGGGCTGCCGGCTCTCGGCGCCGTGCGGTGTGTGTGTGTGTGGCGGTACTCACTCGGTCCGGCTGGTCATGGCTGGTGGTGGTGTCACTCACGGCGTCGTACAGCGGGTGCTCCGCCGGCGGCTCCGGGAAGATGTCGTACAGAGAGCTGACGTACGTGATGAGCGACTTCTCGTCCGGCTCCGGCGTGTCCACATCTGTCGGGAGGCACAGATACAGTCAGCATCACGGTTTTTGAAATGCACACAGAGATCAGAATTGCCTACCTATGCAGCTCCATATCTGCGTAGAAACACACAGTTACAGTCAAAATGGAGTCGATTCACGCATGAGGAAATAC
>JAXIVJ010002451.1:67500-109324 GCA_036785665.1 Chirona hameri
TTGGCTGACAAAGTGGCTGTCAGCCAATCAGCGTTGGCACTAGCCTAGACCCCATGTTGCAAATGGGAAATTAAATTGCTTAAAATGGCTAAGTTTTGGGGAAAATGACCTTAGTATTTTCGACATTTCAATAACGGCCAAAGATAATGTCTATCTCAGTTCAAAACCAATTCAAAGGCGAAACATTCCCTTTAACTTGTTCCGGAATTGTTTTCTTTCAGGAGCTGAATTGTTCAGATTATTACGTGATATTTGAGCAAAACGCTGTGTCATATGAAGAATTCTGGGTCGTTTTCTGGCTCCTGTCGGCAAACACGTGACAATAGGACCGGGAAGATTAAGAGCCAGTATTAGCTTTGGGTTTCACGATTAACTTAATTATTTGCGCTATCTGTATACGAAACGGGAATCAGTTGGAAACATTACACACCGGAAGGCGCGTGAATCCACAATTGAATACAATGTGACGTGGAAGCTGTTGAAGCTTACATCGGTTCGCAACACAGGCCGATGTGGGAGTTATACTGCTTCATTTAATTAATTTTAAATTAAACCACGGATCTAATATGGCCATATAAGTCGCGATATCCACGTGCAGCTAGGGATTTTCCTCCATAGGGTTACCGCGAGCGAGTACCGTTGGTCGTGAGCCGGTGAGCCGGTGAGCCGGTGAGCCGGTTGTCGGCTTGATTACCCTGACAATACATAACTCCCATCCGGCTGGTAAGCAACGGCGCACGCACACCAGCTGAGTCCAGCTGAGCCGAGAGGACAAAAATCGAAAGAGAAGAGGAAAGAGGGCCGAGAGGAGAGAGAGAAGAAAGGAGACGCGATGACGTGGAGGTGAGAGTAAATGCCCGGTGGGCGAGGTCGTCACGTCCCTCTCTTTTCCCGTCCTCCGCAGGCGTCCTAACCTAACGCGGTCGACAACAGGTGTCTTTCTGACCCGAGGTCACCGCCAGAGGTCACCAGCGCGGCGGCGGAAGCATAGAGAAGCGGGGGCGAATGGGTGGCGGCCCACGTGAGGTGCGCGCGAGGCGCGAGCAAGGCGCGGGAGTGTTGTGTGCGTGGGCAGATCCGGCCCGGCTGACGAACGCCGGAGAACACACAGCCAATAGGAGGCGGTGCCGATGACGAGATCGACAGCCAATCAGAGCGCTGGTCGCCGCGAAGATCTGCCCGAGATGGGTAGGTCGAGGTGACTTCAGATGGTCTGAAGAGGATTCGAAGTAGAAAAATGGCAGATGAATTAATGCTAATGAATACAAAGTGGGCAGTGACTGGGGGCGCGAGGTAACGCCAAAATTGGATCCTGGTTTCCTTTCAGCCAGACTATCAGCCAGATCGTCAATGGATGAGATGCGAAATAAGCGCAGCAGTCGGCCCTCAAAACTTCTATATTGGACAGCCTGATATTGACTCAACTGTTGGAATCGAAACAATGACCCCATTTCCATGGACAGTTTAAACTGGTTTAAAACGGATAGCTAAACACGGATTAGTTGGTTTCCGGCCATGTAAGTGGGCATATCTCACCTGCCTGCCAAGATTGTACGCCTCCTCTCGCACTCGATGATTGCTGGCGAGATATGCCCACTTGCATGACCGGAAACCAACTCATCCGTTTTAAACTATCCGTCTTAAAGGAAATAGTTCACCTTGGAAATTTTTTACCCAACGCGATTTGATTATATTTTTTAATACAATTTCTTTTTATATTGTCAAAAATGGACTTATATCGCGCCGATTCAGGACAGAAGGCCGTACATTTTTATTGTTTATCAAAACTATATGCATACTCTCTGAGTCAGAGTCCTGACGTCACGCGAATGTAAAAAAAATGATTCAGCCAATCAGATTCGAAAGTAGTGGCGTAAAGATAGACTCGCATTGGAGATGTGCCAACCGGCGGCCGGCGATTCGCTTGCTAGCACCAGCTGCAAGCTGATTGGCTGATAGTATAGCCTCTGCCCGGGCTAGAACCAGTACAACATTCTGTCGCCAGCACCGCACTCCTTCGCCAAAAACTTAAATATATTCGGCTGGAGAGTCTTTTCAGTCAAGAGAACTTGCAGATAGGGGTTTCCCAACACGGGCTACAAAACTGCTATCTCAGTTTATAACTAATGTTGAAGGTGAACTATTCCCTTTAAACCAGTTTAGACTGCCTATGGAAATAGGGTCAATGCCGGCGTTTTGCCTGAACTAACGGGCATACATTCACTCATTCATTAAAAATATGTTAATTGTTTTCACTCATTAAAGTACCTAATGAAACAAATAGAAATAATAACCAAAGATCCTCCGTATGACTATATGACTATATAACTAGAGGTAGATTCAGCGAGACTCCTCAGACTACGAATCATCAGTAATGTTGAGCAGAAGACTTTTGGTAACATCATTTTTGATGAAACTCACCCGCCTATTCAACTTTTATCCGTCATAAGGTTGAGTTAAACCTCCATTCTTGAGCAGGTTGGGTCACATTCACCAATCATGCGACGTGCTGAGTGAGAGCCTCTTAAGATGCTGAAGAGTTGACGTAGTGGGCGGGCCGACATGCCTGTACCCAGCTTCGTGTCTCGAGCACCCGCCTACCAGAGAGCAGCTACCTACCCAGCCTGTGACACGTAACCGGTATATGCAAAGTCACCGGGCGCAGGCGCTCAGTCGGCTCCCACCTCCCATGGCGCTCCCACCGCTCCGCGCTCTCTCCCCTCTGTCCGGGCGTGGGAGGCGCAACACAGGCGTACCCGCGATGGCAGGCGAGATTTAACCGGTCCGTCGCTGGTGGACGCCCTTCGCTGCTGCACCAGATCGTCAGATACATGGGTCGGCAATAGACGGCCAGCGTCAACACCGCAGCAAAAACACCGCCACCCGTCCGTCCCTTGTATGTGTTCATGGCAACATTGCATGCATCCAGCACCCCGCACCGCAAACATTCGACGTTAAGCCGAACTGGGGTTAAAGCGATAAACGTTCCGTTCGCCCAACCGCCGTCGCCACCTCTGATGATATCGACAGCATCATCCACCTTCTGCCCTCCTGTTTTCACCCAGCCACACTGGGGTCTCCAGGCTCACGGCATTCGCGGTCGGCAGACAGGTGGAAAGCAGAGTTCGCCATGGGCTGGGCCTGGGCTGGCCTGGGCCGGGCCTCAACTTTAAGGAAATCAATGGGCTCTGGATGGGCCTGGGCCTGACAATTTTGAAGTAATGCGCGCGTCACACAAGCTCAGGTAAGAGCTCACAAATATTTTAACCAGCAGTTCACTTCCACAGCAACACACTGTTGCTGTGGCTATGTTTTTTTTGGTTAGCATAGTTGGTTCAATGTTTCACATTTATAGTATACAAATAAATATGCTAGGATAATGATTGCAAATTTTGCGAAAATAATTATATACTTAATCTGAACGGGCTTGACTGGGCCTGGGCCTCAATATTATGAATTTGACCGGGCCTGGTCCGGGCCTGGGCTTGGCGTTCATGCGCCTGGGCCGGCTGGGCTGGGGGTTGGTGGGCCCGTGACGAATACTGGTAGAAAGGTATGCACGGTGCGCAGTTCGCTGTGCAGGGAGATCGCACGAGGTGCGGCCCTCGTATCAGTGCCATGTCGGTCGCAGTGACCAACGCCGCCCTGCAGGCCGCGCCTTATTTGGTGGCCAGCGGTGCGGCGCCGGGCGAGCCGCCACGTAACGCCATCAGCACTGGCACAGAACGCCGCCACCGGTGTCCACCCAGACTCGATCGAGATCCACGGGTCGCCGAGCGCCGCAGAGCGTAGCGCGGAGACTTCTTCACTTCGCGAGAGCGAGAGAGTTCACTGAACGCACCGCAGCAAGCGGTTGCACGCGGGTGACATAAAAACGCGGACCACGGCGGGCGCGGACGGCGCCTCGGGCGTGCTCTTTGTGTGCTCTTTGTCGCGGATGACGGGAGGGTGTTCCCAGCCCGCAGAACCACAGTGGGTCACGACCCCTTCCCCTGACCTCTGCGCACGCCAATGAGCGGGGTCGGCCAGGGTCGAGCGGTACTCCGCGGAACCACCGCAGAAGGCGAGCTCACTTTCGACTCGCAGCAGCCAGTGTGCAGTGCGGGCGGTGGCTTTCCGGCTACTCCTCTCGCGCAGCAGGGTGTGCGCATTGAGCGGTGGGCGTGCTCCAGACTGGCACACCGCTGTCAGATAAAGAAGGCTGCTTCTTTACTGCCTAGCGGCTTTGCGTCACTCAGATTCGCTCCATTCCATTCCGTCCCACCCCGTCCCACCCCACCCCGTCCCACCCCGCCCCACCCCGTCCCACTGCGTCCCACTCCGTCCCACCCCGTCCCACCCGTCCCACCCCGTCCCACTCCGTCCCACTCCGTCCCACTCCGTCCCACTCCGCCCCACCCCGCCCCACCCCGTCCCACTGCGTCCCACCCGCCCCACCCCGTCCCACTGCGTCCCACTCCGTCCCACTCCGCCACACCCCGTCCCACCCGTCCCACCCCGTCCCACTCCGTCCCACCCCGTCCCACCCCGTCCCACCCCGTCCCACTGCGTCCCACTCCGCCCCACCCCACCCCGTCCCACCCCGTCCCACCCCGTCCCACCCCGTCCCACCCCGTCCCACCCCGTCCCACCCCGTCCCACCCCGTCCCACTCCGTCCCACTCCGTCCCACTCCGTCCCACCCCGCCCCACCCTGTCCCACTCCGTCCCACTCCGTCCCATTCCGTCCCACTCCACCCCGCTCGGCGCATACCTCTGCGGGCCTCAGTCGGCCTCTACGTAACCCGTTATCAGCTGAGATCTGTAGTGGCGGGCCGTGACCGGCGGGTCTTCACGAAAGGACCGGTCGTCGACGGGTGCCCGCAGCGGCGCCCGGCGGCGGCAGGCTCTGGCGCGCGGCCTTGACATCTTTAGCGGCCGGTCAGCGGCGACGCAGCCGGCGTTTCAGGGAAGGGAGAGGCTCTGCCCGCGGCCTGCGGGGGCGCCTCCGCGTCATCTCAACGCACCGGCCGCTAGATTGGAGAGAGGTTCTGAGAGGCAGCGGTGGCGGTGGAGGACGCGACTGGGGCGTCACTGAGGGCCGCCCACACGCCCCACTGCCGCCCGCTGCGCTGTGCGTGAGTGGGCCGGGACGAAACGAACAGCTGCGAACACGACATCGCACAGTGCGACAATCAGGTGGCCGATGCAGCCGCTTTCATCATTTACGAGCAGTGCTGGGTGTAACAAATCGGTACACTACAAACGCGGCATTGGCGGCAACGGCTTTCAGGGTCTTTGAAGGTCAATGGTACACAAATAGCTTTCAGCTCCATTCTAAGTGGCTACTGGAAGGATGTGTATGTGGGCTTATCGCGTTAACTGCAACTCAATTTCACCGCCCACTTAAGCCGTATTGCAGTGGCGACACGTATTACAACACCAAGCCGTCCGACCGCACTCGGAGGTGGACACGCACGCACTTATCACGCGCTGAGCACCGCGCTATTGCTTCGACAACGACCGGCCCTCCGTCCCGTCCCCAGCAGTCGGCATCTGCAGGAGCCGAGGACATGAGGCAACACTGCATTACATTCCGCCCTCCCAGACAGCAAGGTGGACTGCGTTCGAGTCTCGCTGGGGCCGGGGCTGGGGCCGGGCCGGGCGGGCCGGGGCTGGGGCCGGGCCGGGGTTGGGGCCGGGGCCAGGGCTGGGGCCGGGGCCAGGGCTGGGGCCGGGCGAACCGGGGCTGGGGCCGGGCCGGGGCTGGAGACTGGGGCTGGGTCAGTCTAGCGGCCTTCACTGCAGCGCAGCTCTGCGAGTCGGCTGCCCCGCGCGTGCCGCTGACACGGGCCGCCGCCGCCGCCACTACCGACAATGCCCGACACTGCCGACACTGCCAGCCGTGAGCGGAGCCACACGCACCGTCACGACCTGGCCTGCCCAGCGGGACTTTTTAGACGGGGCTCGTGCCGCCCCGGTTACCGCAGCGCCAGGTGGCCGCGATACACCACGAGCTCAGTCGGTGGTGGCTGGAGAGGGGTGGGGGGGGGGGGGGGGGGGGGGATGGCCGCCGGTGGCTGACTGTGGCTGGTCGAAATGGGAAGTTTGGATAACCTCGAATCTGTTTCACGGTTATAACCCTAACAAAACGCAGCTTGCGTACATGTTGTCCTTCAGCACCAATATCCGCCGTACAGTGGACTCGGCACGGAGTTAGTACACACCCTCGGCACGGAGTTAGTACTCACACTCGGCACGGAGTTAGTACTCACCCTCGGCACGGAGTTAGTACTCACCCTCGGCACGGAGTTAGTACTCACCCTCGGCGTCCAGTAGTCGGGTCACCCCGTACTCCTGCTCCACCGCGTGGAACGCCTGGTCCAGCCGAACACGCGCAGACTTGGTCTGCACATCCCGCCAGTCCACCAGGTCAGGCCTGAGAAGAGCAGGGTCAGGTCAAGTCAGGCACCAGGTCCAACATCGCAGACACAGGTCAAGTCAAGTTAGATCAGGTCCGGTCCGGTCCGATCCGGTCCGGTCCGGTCCGAACCGGTCAGGTCCGGTCCGGTCAGGTCGGGTCCGGTCAGGTCCAGTCCGGTCCAGTCCAGTCCGGTCAGGTCAGGTCAGGTCAGGTCCGGTCCGGTCCGGTCAGGTCAGGTCAGGTCAGGTCAGGTCAGGTCAGGTCAGGTCAGGTCAGGTCAGGTCAGGTCAGGTCAGGTCCGGTCCGGTCCGCCCCGGTCATGTCAGGTCAGGTCAGGTCAGATCAGGTCCGGTCCGGTCAGGTCCGGTCAGGTCAGGTCAGGTCAGGTCAGGTCAGGTCAGGTCAGGTCAGGTCAGGTCAGGTCAGGTCAGGTCAAGTCAGGTCAGGTCAGTTCAGTTCAGGTCCGGTCAGGTCCGGGCAGGTCCGAGAGGGCAGGTCAAGAAACAACAGGTAACGTGGGGGCGGCCTTGATAGGCGAAGCTATAGTCACAGTAATGCCGAGGTAACGATAAAGTTGAGAAGTACGAGTTATGCGATTTGTACACTCGCGATTTGTATACGATTTGTATACTCGTAGTTATGAGATTTGTAATTACGTTAGCCAAACCAGCACCAAACTACCGCCTATAACGACCTCTACCACAACCACCTATACCAAACCAGGTATGGGTTATGAGGTCCGATGTCCCGTTCAACAGGCACGTCACGTCTTATTCAAAGTCCTACTGCAACCCATGTATCGGATCAGTCAGTGTTCTTAGCCAGTGCAGGATACAAATAGCTGGCACTACGAGCCGCAGATGCCACCGCATGACCATTCCAGCCTGATCCAATAATTTACTACTGACCACACCCTGTCATCGCCAACCACTGCCCTATCCATCCTATCACCATTAATCACTATTTTCAGCGGTTTTTTTTTTTACTGTCACGCTGTCCAATAACTACCAAACGCGACATTACAGAGATGTGGCACTGCCATGACCGACGATTTGTGCCCATCTTCGTGATCTTCGTGATCTTCGTGATCTTCGTGATCTTCGTGATCTTCGTGATCTTCGTGATCTTCGTGATCCTCGTGATCTTCGTGATTCCCACACTCGGTCGACGCCCTCATTTCCCGTGTCACGTCTTCCCATTAGGCACGGTGGCGATGACTGCCTCACCGCCCAAATCGTGCCCCCTCCAGCGGCGCCCCGGCACATTTCCAGACAGCAGGTGGAGCACAGCTCGGCCGCATGGCTGGGGGGGGGGGGGGGGGGGGACTGGGCTGAAGACACAGCAGCGCGGCATGGCACCACCCTGTCCAGCACTGAGCCACCCATGGATCCCAGCCGCCCTCACCTGTTCTCTGCCCTCACATGCTCTCACCTGTTCTCGCCTGTTCTCGCCAGTTATCGCCTGTTCTCACATGTTCTCGCCTGTTCTCGCCTGTTCTCACATGTTCTCGCCTGTTCCTGCCTGTTCTCGAAACTCACCTAATATTTATTACTGGGAGTTAACGTTTCACCGCTCTGTTTATTCAGGCACTAGGAAGCGATATATCCGATATATAAGTAGGATTAAGGATATATATATTGGGTTGCGACCGGGGAGTGGGAGGGACTCGAACCCGCTACCTTCCGTCTGCCAGGCCAGCCCGCTGCTCGCTGCGTCACGGCCGCCCTCGTAGCTCACCTGTTGCGGTGGATGATGGCCTGGAAGGCGAGTCCATCCCGCCATGCAGATGTGAAGTTGTTGACTCGGACCCCAGGGTAGCGTTCTGTGGTCCGCTGAGCCCAGCGCAGCAGGGCGTCCTTGGCGTTAATGCTGTCATCACCCTCGACAATGTCGGATATCTGGAGGAGGAGAAGAACAAACAATGTAAGAATCTGGTACAAAATGTCAAAATCGGTGGCACAATAACTACACTGAGCTTGGATCGGGGGTCAGGCGAATTGGTATATCTGTGAATGGCGGATTTCGAAATAGTAATTAAACTCGAAACGCACGTTCCAAGCGGAGAATCAGAAGCCCATTAATTAATGCGAACACGCGATGTGAACGGAGGCGTTTGGTAAGCGAGGTCGATGCAACTCGTTGGTGCTTTAAGAGTTGATTGGCCGTATATTCTCATCCCATTCAGCATCGAGCAGCTGCCACGCGAACTCTAAACTAAAATGCATGCATGCCAAAAACAACCGTATATATACGGTCATGCTTCAATTAATTAAATGTGAGGTGGGATGATCATGTAACGACCGAAAATTGTTTATACGGTGCTATTAATCGGTCAAGCGCCTCACAGGCCTTCCAGCGAATCCTTGGTGGCATTTCCAACACACGCCAAGGTTGTATCCGAGGTGCTTGCCAATTGCATCATTACGAATGCTTCAAGGCCTACACCGTCAATCAGACATTCATGAACAATCGCTCGCAGCCACAACAGTGATAATTGGTAGCTCCAAAGCGCTTTGACTGCCCATCAATTGGCACTAGCTTCACGGCCGGCTCAGGATGTGTCGACTTTGCTCGCTGATTCCGTCTGCAGAATCGTAGATTGACGACTCGGCCTCTGCCGTGTACTGGAAGCCAGTCACATCTGATTATCAATTCAGCCTCCGCCGTGTACTGGAAGCCAGTCCCAGCTGATTATCCATTCAGCCTCCGCCGTGTACTGGAAGCCAGTCCCAGCTGCCAGTGCCAGTCACAGCTGATTATCAATTCGTTGGCAGCGATTACAGGTCGTCTATACGCCGGAGCCTGGCTGGGCCAGTTGGTTGTCAGAGCTTCAGGAAGGGACTGCACAGTCAGTTGTCGGCGAATAGCACAGCTCTGGCCTCTGTATCAGGCGCGGCCGCGGGTACAGGCTCGTTGGTCGGCCGGATGGTGCCGAAACTCCTCCCATCCGGCCCGGGCGCGACCCACAGTGGCGCAATGCCACCCCGAGCCGCCACCGAGCCGCGCTGCGACGGCGGCGCGGCACTTTCACAGCCCGGCACGGAGCATCGCAGCCGTCAGAAGAACGGCGGAGCACGGCGGAGCACGGCGGAGCACGGCAGAGCACGACGAAGTACGGCGAAACACGACGGAGTACGGCGGAGTACGGCGGAACACGATGGAGTACGACGGAGTACGACGGAACACGACGGAGCACGGCGGAGCACGGCGGAGTACGGCGGAGTACGGCGGAGTACGACGGAGTACGGCGGAACACGACGGAGCACGGCGGAGCACGGCGGAGTACGGCGGAGTACGACGGAGTACGGCGGAACACGACGGAGTACGGCGGAACACGACGGAGTACGGCGGAACACGATGGAGTACGGCAGAACACGACGGAGTACGGCGGAACACGACTGAACACGACGGAACACGACGGAATACGGCGGAACACGACAGACTCGGAGTAAGGTTGCATGACGGCGTATAGTATGACGAAGCATGGCGGATAATGGCAGAGATCTACAGCACAGACACAGAAACGAAACATACGTAATGGGAAGATGCATGTAACGAGCAATAGCCAGAGAAAACAAAACATGGGAGCTCGTGTAAAATCTCTCGGTTTCGATGAAGATTCCGGCCGTATTTGGACTGGATGTCATTATGGCTCAAAAATCATCATCACATCGTGAGGCGTCAGAACCAACACACTTTTGTCATAATTTTCCCATTGAGCCCGAGACAAAAAGTGATTAATACAACGGAGCATCCATTCACATTCCATATCACAATGGCCGTTAAATATGCAGATGTATTTTCGTTTTCGAAACGTCAGCGCCAGATACTTTGTCAGTTGACCTGAAGCCTGCCGCCCCGGCGAAAAAGACTGATAATGATGACAGAAGCGGCAATGCAACTCCGCTCATCTGGCCGTCCCTTTCCGCCCCTGTGACGTCACCAGACCACTGGCGGAGCGCCAGCTGAGCGGTGCGGTGCCCGGACCACCCCCACGTCACCGTCACGCCGAATTACGGCTGAGTCGCATCTCCGAGACGAACCCCGGAGACGCGGCCGCCCGACAGGCGCGGTCTGTTGGCCGCACCGTGACGCACGGGACTGAGAAGTGGTCCGTGACGTATGCCGCTGGTAATTGGTCCTGTGACGCAGCGCAGGTCGGCATCTGGCACGAGAGACGTCTCCGGCCGCCTGTCAGGACCGGAGGGACATCACCAGCGTGACCGGAATGTGACCTCGTCGGCTCTGAAATTGGCCCTGCTGATAACTGGTGTATTTGGCACTTCTGCGGGAGAGCGTGACGAGTTCTGGCTGCGGGTGTCCCCGTCATGAGGTGACACGAACTGCCCACCCTTCTCGTCGCCAGTGTGACGGTACGAGGATGAGACGGGTTGTATTCACATTTGGCACACATTCTTGGCATTCTCGAGACATCTCTTGCCGTATTTGTATCTAAAAATACAGTAACCTTTGTTATTGGTATTACATGCCCCTGCTGAGTTATGTTTATGTCGTACGCGAGTTGGAGTTCTCCTATAAGATGACATTCAGCGCATGCCCACCGGTTTGTGGACCAAGTACCATATCTTCTTGGGACCAAGGATATGTGTGTCATGTGTTATACTTAGCTTTGACTTGCACGAATCACTTAACGTAAGATAGGCCCCTTTGCATTTGCTCCGGGTTAGCATAAACCAGTTAACGTAACTTTTTTGCCTGGCCAAATTGCCAGAAGTAAATTTCCCCAGCCCGGAAATGGCAATAGGCCGCCCGGGTAAAAAAGGGACCAAGTCGCTAACTGGAACTCCCACCCTGTTCCCAGGGATAGGGGGAGCGAGGATGACTTTTTCAGAGGTCCGCCGAGGGATACGAACCGGCACAGAAGGCAAGTCTTATCACTGCGCCATGGGTATTTCCCCAACCGCGCCAACAATGTCTCTAATTGGGAACCTAGCGGTTAACTTCATGACGCTGCCAGTGCCGGCCGTTTGGACTCCAGTGGACCGAGACGCCATTGATAGCTCCCGTGAACTATCTATCTCTATCCGCCCCGTTACACAAGCACGGAGCTGGGCCGCTGGCGTCAGGGATCGCAGACGGATGCAGACGGAGAGCGGTGACCCGAACCGTCATCGCCACCGCCGGCCGCCACGGTCGTGCAGTCCCAGTCCGAGTCACTGTCACCGTCACATGGTCACCGTCACGGTTACAGTCACCGTTACGGTTAGAGTCATCGTCATAGTAATCATCATTGTCATCATCACATGCGCAATCGTCATCAGTCAGCCACGCTCATTGCGAGAGAATCCAACACCCACGCATTGCAAAACACCCGAGGTCGTCCTCAGGTCACAGCAGCTGATGTTCATGTCTCGCCATGCGAGTGCGACAGCGGTCTCTCCCGCTCCATCTGGTGCCGGCATCCGGCGGTAGCAGCCGCAGACGACAGCGGGCCACATCGGCCGCAGACCACATCACCGGGACCCGGAGGCCGGAGCTGACGTCTCAGTCGACAGACCACACTGCACCGGGACCCGGAGGCCGGAGCTGACGTCTCATTCGACAGACCACACTGCACCGGGACCCGGAGGCCGGAGCTGACGTCTCAGTCGACAGACCACACTGCACCGGGACCCGGAGGCCGGAGCTGACGTCTCCGTCGACAGACCACACTGCACCGGGACCCGGAGGCCGGAGCTGACGTCTCCGTCGACAGACCACACTGCACCGGGACCCGGAGGCCGGAGCTGACGTCTCCGTCGACAGACCACACTGCACCGGGACCCGGAGGCCGGTGCTGACGTCTCATTCGGCAGACCACACTGCACCGGGACCCGGAGGCCGGAGCTGACGTCTCAGTCGACAGACCACACTGCACCGGGACCCGGAGGCCGGAGCTGACGTCTCAGTCGACAGACCACACTGCACCGGGACCCGGAGGCCGGAGCTGACGTCTCAGTCGACAGACCACACTGCACCGGGACCCGGAGGCCGGAGCTGACGTCTCCGTCGACAGACCACACTGCACCGGGACCCGGAGGCCGGAGCTGACGTCTCCGTCGACAGACCACACTGCACCGGGACCCGGAGGCCGGAGCTGACGTCTCAGTCGACAGACCACACTGCACCGGGACCCGGAGGCCGGAGCTGACGTCTCCGTCGACAGACCACACTGCACCGGGACCCGGAGGCCGGAGCTGACGTCTCCGTCGACAGACCACACTGCACCGGGACCCGGAGGCCGGAGCTGACGTCTCAGTCGACAGACCACACTGCACCGGGACCCGGAGGCCGGAGCTGACGTCTCCGTCGACAGACCACACTGCACCGGGACCCGGAGGCCGGAGCTGACGTCTCCGTCGACAGACCACACTGCACCGGGACCCGGAGGCCGGAGCTGACGTCTCCGTCGACAGACCACACTGCACCGGGACCCGGAGGCCGGAGCTGACGTCTCCGTCGAGCTGCTGGCGGCAGGGTGGCTCGAGGCGCCGTCTGCCGCCGGCTCGTATCCATGTCGGTATGGGCCGCCTGTGCAGGTTACAGAGGTATGGGCCGCCTGTGCAGGTTACAGAGGTATGGGCCGCCTGTGCAGGTTACAGAGGTATGGGCCGCCTGTGCAGGTTACAGAGGTATGGGCCGCCTGTGCAGGTTACAGAGGTATGGGCCGCCTGTGCAGGTTACAGAGGTATGGGCCGCCTGTGCAGGTTACAGAGGTATGGGCCGCCTGTGCAGGTTACAGAGGTATGGGCCGCCTGTGCAGGTTACAGAGGTATGGGCCGCCTGTGCAGGTTACAGAGGTATCGGCCGCCTGTGCAGGTTACAGAGGTATGGGCCGCCTGTGCAGGTTACAGAGGTATGGGCCGCCTGTGCAGGTTACAGAGGTATGGGCCGCCTGTGCAGGTTACAGAGGTATGGGCCGCCTGTGCAGGTTACAGAGGTATGGGCCGCCTGTGCAGGTTACAGAGGTATGGGCCGCCTGTGCAGGTTACAGAGGTATGGGCCGCCTGTGCAGGTTACAGAGGTATGGGCCGCCTGTGCAGGTTACAGAGGTATGGGCCGCCTGTGCAGGTTACAGAGGTATGGGCCGCCTGTGCAGGTTACAGAGGTATGGGCCGCCTGTGCAGGTTACAGAGGTATGGGCCGCCTGTGCAGGTTACAGAGGTATGGGCCGCCTGTGCAGGTTACAGAGGTATGGGCCGCCTGTGCAGGTTACAGAGGTATGGGCCGCCTGTGCAGGTTACAGAGGTATGGGCCGCCTGTGCAGGTTACAGAGGTATGGGCCGCCTGTGCAGGTTACAGAGGTATGGGCCGCCTGTGCAGGTTACAGAGGTATGGGCCGCCTGTGCAGGTTACAGAGGTATGGGCCGCCTGTGCAGGTTACAGAGGTATGGGCCGCCTGTGCAGGTTACAGAGGTATGGGCCGCCTGTGCAGGTTACAGAGGTATGGGCCGCCTGTGCAGGTTACAGAGGTATGGGCCGCCTGTGCAGGTTACAGAGGTATCGGCCGCCTGTGCAGGTTACAGAGGTATGGGCCGCCTGTGCAGGTTACAGAGGTATGGGCCGCCTGTGCAGGTTACAGAGGTATGGGCCGCCTGTGCAGGTTACAGAGGTATGGGCCGCCTGTGCAGGTTACAGAGGTATCGGCCGCCTGTGCAGGTTACAGAGGTATGGGCCGCCTGTGCAGGTTACAGAGGTATGGGCCGCCTGTGCAGGTTACAGAGGTATGGGCCGCCTGTGCAGGTTACAGAGGTATGGGCCGCCTGTGCAGGTTACAGAGGTATGGGCCGCCTGTGCAGGTTACAGAGGTATGGGCCGCCTGTGCAGGTTACAGAGGTATGGGCCGCCTGTGCAGGTTACAGAGGTATGGGCCGCCTGTGCAGGTTACAGAGGTATGGGCCGCCTGTGCAGGTTACAGAGGTATGGGCCGCCTGTGCAGGTTACAGAGCGCTCCAGTGTGATTTCCACTCTGCGCAAATACGGCAAAACATGCCGTCTGGGCTGAAGGTGCCAGGCGCTACCTAATGTTGATAACCAGGAGAAACATTTTCAGCAACGACGAAGCTTTACTTTCCGGTGTCTCTGCAAGGGATTTGCTCTGCTTTCACCTGCCGTCACTGTGCTGCCACATGCCGAACAGACCGCGAGGGTGTCAAGACGGTGATAATGACGTCACGAAATGACACGTGACGACTCACGACGAATTAATGATCAGCTATTCATGAAAGAGAGAAATTACAGTAAGCTCGAGACAAAGCGCGCCATCGTGGACGACTGACAGCTCGATTCAGATCAAAACCAGTCCAAATGGCGCCAAATCACCAACTGACAGATCACGGGACAGCCTTCTGGCAGATCAAAGTCGCTTCATAATGGATCACAGTTGGCCAGCGGAATAGCGCAATTAATATAAATGCCAGACCACAGCCGTTTGCAAGCTTCAGTGTCGTAAATTTGTGATGCTACCGAAAACTCCGGATAACTACTGGCATGAATATAATGTTGCCAAAAGTACAGCAGGCTACTGCCTACTGTGCCACTATGCAGGAGAAAGTTCAGCAGGAATTTGTTTGGAGGTGCAGACTGAGGTGTGGCACATTTTACAGAAGCCGTATTCGTGATGTGGCCAGAAATACCGTATCGAACCGAACAAAGAATAATCGCCGGTTTAAAGGCCCGAACTGGAATTTCGTGAAAGTGAAAACCGGTTGTCGACCGCAGGGAGGAAGAAAATGACGTCACAAGGTGCCACAGCTGATGAGGAAAGTCACGGTTCTGGAGACATTCCCGGAGTGTTCGTGGTACGGCTTCTTAAAGGGAAATATTGGCCTTTTCCCACACAAATTTAGTTATTACTTGAAATCGACAGACGAGACCAACATATATTGTAAATTGATCACATTTGCATATATGCATTCCTACCAAAAGATATTTTAAGTAAAAGTTGATAAGCGTTCCACGCTTTTAACGACCAGTACTCTCAAGTACTTGGTAACGAATTTCGGTCCCCATCAAAATCCGGTATTGCTTTTTGACGAAATGGTGTGGAAAATATGTCTATTATGATTATGTGCCCTACTATCCCAAACAATCAGCGAACATTGATTACAAATTTATCCAAATTAGCAGTTAACTTATGCACCCAACGAACGACGGCCTAGTTAGTGGCTGCGACCCTCAATTTATTAAAACAATCGTCATAATAGTTCATTTATTTTTAACATTAGGAATTTTGTATAGTTTTGTCTCTGACTGTTTATAATACAATGCTTTAGATTATTAGAAAAAGTAGACCGAAGTTTAAGCTTATGCTCATATTAAGATGAAATAACCAAATAAAATCAGCAGAAAAGAATAAGGTTAAACTTCGTTCTACTTTTTCTAATAATTATGTTCAGAATAACGTTTGATACAATTAAAGCTTTAGTTTATCAATAAAAAAAACTTTTTCCAAAACAATCAACAAACAATACAAAAGGTGGCAATTAAATCGTAAGTTCATTTATACACCCAACGGCGACCTATTTAGTGTCGGCGATTTGTTTCAGGGTCATTGCTCATTGCATTTGGTTGGGTCATCACAGCCCACAGGGTCATTGCATTGCATTGCAATGCTTTCAAATACAAGACAAGCGTAACGGTAGATATAGAGAAAAATATGTCACGCCAGCAGATATAGATAAAAATATGTCACGGCAGATATAGAGAAGGATATGTCACGCCAGATATAGATAAATATATGTCACGGCAGATATAGAGAAAAATATGTCACGTATCATAGATAAAAATATGTCACGTAGATATAGATAAAAACACGTCTCTTTATCTGCCGTGACATATTATAGATACAAATATGTCACGGCAGATATAGAGAAAAATATGTCACGCCAGATATAGAGAAAAATATGTCACGCCAGATATAGAGGATATGTCACGCCAGATATAGAGAAGGATCATACCGTTCGTCAGTCGTCACCATATATAAGTACATATATTTACATTTCCCAAATTTTAATTATTGAAATATAAAAAGTTATGTCACTTTTAAATTGAGACGCGATCAATTTGATACCATACATCATGAGATAATGCATAACAAAATCAAAAGGTCAATATTTCCCTTTAACTACTGCAGACACTGGAGACTAAGACACTGGAGACTCGGAGAGCCTTGCAAAACGCGCTCGTCGCGACCATCAGCGTCGAACTTCACCTCAAATCCGACCTGTGTGTATCATCACTGGCACTTGGTCACCATATCCCAGCGCAGCTGAGTCAAATGGCAGCTCCATTTGACGCTGTCAGACCAGCGGGCAGTCTGCACCGCCGACCTTGCAGCAGAGTAACTGTGTCACGCCACCCGGTCTAACTGTGCCACGCCACCCGGTCTAACTGTGCTGCACGCCACCCGGTCTAACTGTGCCACGCCACCCGGTCTAACCGTGCCACGCCACCCGGTCTAACTGTCCCACGCCACCCGGTCTAACTGTGCTGCACGCCACCCGGTCTAACTGTGCTGCACGCCACCCGGTCTAACCGTGCCACGCCACCCGGTCTAACTGTGCTGCACGCCACCCGGTCTAACTGTGCTGCACGCCACCCGGTCTAACTGTGCTGCACGCCACCCGGTCTAACCGTGCCACGCCACCCGGTCTAACTGTGCCACGCCACCCGGTCTAACCGTGCCACGCCACCCGGTCTAACTGTGCTGCACGCCACCCGGTCTAACTGTGCTGCACGCCACCCGGTCTAACTGTGCCACGCCACCCGGTCTAACTGTGCTGCACGCCACCCGGTCTAACTGTGCTGCACGCCACCCGGTCTAACTGTGCTGCACGCCACCCGGTCTAACCGTGCCACGCCACCCGGTCTAACTGTGCTGCACGCCACCCGGTCTAACTGTGCTGCACGCCACCCGGTCTAACTGTGCTGCACGCCACCCGGTCTAACCGTGCCACGCCACCCGGTCTAACTGTGCCACGCCACCCGGTCTAACCGTGCCACGCCACCCGGTCTAACTGTGCTGCACGCCACCCGGTCTAACTGTGCTGCACGCCACCCGGTCTAACTGTGCCACGCCACCCGGTCTAACTGTGCTGCACGCCACCCGGTCTAACTGTGCCACACCACCCGGTCTAACTGTGCCACGCCACCCGGTCTAACTGTGCTGCACGCCACCCGGTCTAACCGTGCCACGCCACCCGGTCTAACTGTGCCACGCCACCCGGTCTAACCGTGCCACGCCACCCGGTCTAACTGTGCTGCACGCCACCCGGTCTAACTGTGCTGCACGCCACCCGGTCTAACTGTGCCACGCCACCCGGTCTAACTGTGCTGCACGCCACCCGGTCTAACTGTGCCACACCACCCGGTCTAACTGTGCCACGCCACCCGGTCTAACCGTGCCACGCCACCCGGTATAACTGTGCTGCACGCCACCCGGTCTAACTGTCCCACGCCACCCGGTAAAACTGTGCCACGCCACCCGGTCTAACCGTGCCACGCCACCCGGTCTAACTGTGCTGCACGCCACCCGGTCTAACTGTCCCACGCCACCCGGTAAAACTGTGCCACGTCACCCGGTCTAACTGTGCCACGCCACCCGGTATAACTGTGCCACACCACCCGGTCTAACTGTGCCACGCCACCCGGTAAAACTGTGCCACACCACCCGGTCTAACTGTGCTGCACGTCACCCGGTCTAACTGTGCTGCACGCCACCCGGTCTAACTGTGCTGCACGCCATCCGGTCTAACTGTGCCACGCCACCCGGTATAACTGTGCCACGCCACCCGGTCTAACTGTGCTGCACGCCACCCGGTCTAACTGTGCCACGCCACCCGGTCTAACTGTGCCACACCACCCGGTCTAACTGTGCCACGCCACCCGGTCTAACTGTGCCACGCCACCCGGTCTAACCGTGCCACGCCACCCGGTCTAACTGTGCTGCACGCCACCCGGTCTAACTGTCCCACGCCACCCGGTCTAACTGTGCCACGCCACCCGGTAAAACTGTGCCACGCCACCCGGTCTAACTGTGCCACGCCACCCGGTCTACCTGTGCTGCACGCCACCCGGTCTAACTGTGCCACGCCACCCGGTCTAACTGTGCCACGCCACCCGGTCTAACCGTGCCACGCCACCCGGTCTAACTGTGCTGCACGCCACCCGGTCTAACTGTGCCACGCCACCCGGTCTAACTGTGCCACGCCACCCGATCTAACCGTGCCACGCCATCCGGTCTAACTGTGCTGCACGCCACCCGGTCTAACTGTGCCACGCCACCCGGTCTAACCGTGCCACGCCACCCGGTTTAACTGTGCCACGCCACCCGGTCTAACTGTGCCACGCCACCCGGTCTAACTGTGCCACGCCACCCGGTCTAACTGTGCTGCACGCCACCCGGTCTAACTGTGCTACACGCCACCCGGTCTATCTGTGCTGCACGCCACCCGGTCTAACTGTGCTGCACGCCACCCGGTCTAACTGTGCCACGCCACCCGGTCTAACTGTGCCACGCCACCCGGTCTAACCGTGCCACGCCACCCGGTCTAACTGTGCTGCACGCCACCCAGTCTAACTGTGCCACGCCACCCGGTCTAACTGTGCCACGCCACCCGGTCTAACTGTGCCACGCCACCCGGTCTAACTGTGCTGCACGCCACCCGGTCTAACTGTGCCACGCCACCCGGTCTAACTGTGCCACACCACCCGGTCTAACTGTGCCACGCCACCCGGTCTAACTGTGCCACGCCACCCGGTCTAACCGTGCCACGCCACCCGGTCTAACTGTGCTGCACGCCACCCGGTCTAACTGTGCTGCACGCCACCCGGTCTAACTGTGCCACGCCACCCGGTCTAACTGTGCTGCACGCCACCCGGTAAAACTGTGCCACGCCACCCGGCCTAACTGTGCCACGCCACCCGGTCTAACTGTGCTGCACGCCACCCGGTAAAACTGTGCCACGCCACCCGGCCTAACTGTGCCACGCCACCCGGTCTAACCGTGCCACGCCACCCGGTCTAACTGTGCTGCACGCCACCCGGTCTAACTGTGCTGCACGCCACCCGGTCTAACTGTGCTGCACGCCACCCGGTCTAATTGTGCTGCACGCCACCCGGTCTAACTGTGCCACGCCACCCGGTCTAACCGTGCCACGCCACCCGGTCTAACTGTGCTGCACGCCACCCGGTCTAACTGTGCCACACCACCCGGTAAAACTGTGCCACGCCACCCGGCCTAACTGTGCCACGCCACCCGGTCTAACCGTGCCACGCCACCCGGTCTAACTGTGCTGCACGCCACCCGGTAAAACTGTGCCACGCCACCCGGCCTAACTGTGCCACGCCACCCGGTCTAACCGTGCCTCGCCACCCGGTCTAACTGTGCTGCACGCCACCCGGTCTAACTGTGCCACGCCACCCGGTCTAACCGTGCCACGCCACCCGGTCTAACTGTGCTGCACGCCACCCGGTCTAACTGTGCCACACCACCCGGTAAAACTGTGCCACGCCACCCGGCCTAACTGTGCCACGCCACCCGGTCTAACCGTGCCAGGCCACCCGGTCAACTGTGCTGCACGCCACCCGGTAAAACTGTGCCACGCCACCCGGTCTAACTGTGCCACGCCACCCGGTATAACCGTGCCACGCCACCCGGTCTAACCGTGCCACACCACCCGGTCTAACTGTGCTGCACGCCACCCGGTCTAACTGTGCTGCACGCCACCCGGTCTAACTGTGCTGCACGCCACCCGGTCTAACTGTGCCACGCCACCCGGTCTAACTGTGCTGCACGCCACCCGGTCTAACTGTGCCACGCCACCCGGTCTAACCGTGCCACGCCACCCGGTCTAACTGTGCTGCACGCCACCCGGTAAAACTGTGCCACGCCACCCGGTCTAACCGTGCCACGCCACCCGGTCTAACTGTGCCACGCCGCCCGGTCTAACTGTGCCACTGCGTCTGTGTGTCTGGCAGCGGATCCTGAGCTCTGCAGCTCTCACACCTGTCGGTTCCTGGCAACCCGCCCGGCGGCCCGGCCGGCCTCTCACCGGAAGTCAGGGGGAGGGGGGGGGGGGGGGGGGGGGGGCACACGGCAGCTTCCGGTCTCCTCACCCAGACGACGACGGCCGGTCACCCGAGGGTCACACTCCGCTGACTAGACTAACCCGAGTGCAGGTGCCATGACCCTGACAGAGCCCGCAGTCTCCGCACACTACACAAACGGCACACCCTGACAGTCCCTGACAGACCCTGACAGACCCTGACAGACCCTGACAGACCCTGACAGACCCTGACCCTGACAGAGCCCGCAGTCTCCGCACACTCTACACAAACGGCACTGATCGAACGGGAGATTTTGCATTGGTCTCCACCAGAACTACTCACCTGCTGCCAACTCTCAGCTGTTCAGCTCAGTCGTTCTGCTGACCCCTTAGTCACAACTCAGCCGATCAGCTGATCACTGCTCAGCTGATTATCCGGCGTGAGTAGTCGTGAGAGCGGGACCATTGCCTCTTTTTCACCAGCGCACGCCACACCACATCCCCAGGCTCGGAACTTTATATCTCTTTGGGAGGGTCCCCCATGCTGAGTTGAGCCCCCCTCCCCAATGTTGCTCCGGGCCCCCATGTTAAAAACAAAAATTGTGCCCCTCCAAAATTTCAAGGACTACTTGTATAGATTGTTCTGTTTTGAATTTTTAGTATTCTATCACGTTAAGATGTGATTCCATCTTACGAGTATTCCATCTTAGAAGCATACGAACATTGTGGTTCCATATGCGACTGCTTTTTCGATTATGATATCATGGATAAGTTGGTAGCAAGGTTTGTCTTCTGCTAACAAGTCCGTAGATACAAGGTTCAACCGTTCAGATTAACGAATAGCGGAGGGGGAGCATGAACAATTAACAATCGGGGTGCTCTATTTAAATGGTGTTCAATGGAATTTGTTGTAAATGTATTGTTTGCCGGAAATAGCGCTGATAGTTAATGCAGCCTTTTAGGCTCCCTGATATTGCAATATCCTAAATATCCCAAATCCGTGCAAAAATAGTACGTTTGATACGGAGGAACATCGAGGGAATCGATCCATCAAAGGGCATCGGGCCATCGTAGCCAGGGGGCCTAGGGGGCCATGGTCCCTCCAGGAGGTTAACCAAGGTCGGCCTGAGGGGTCCTTGGTTGACCTGACATTGACCTTGATGGGCCTCGTTCGGCCTGGATGGGAGCTCGGTCGGCCTGAGGGGGCACTCCGTCGACTTGAGGGAGTCCTTCGTCCGTCTGAGGAGGGGGTCCCAGTCGGCCTGAGGAGAAATTGTTCGGCCTGAGGGTTCCCCTGCCGGCCTGAGGGGGCCTCAGTCGGCCTGGTCAGCCTGAGGGGGTCTTCCATCGACTAGGGGGGGGGGGGGGGCTCGGTCGGCTTGAGAGAACCTCGGCCGGCTTGAGGGGCCCTTGGTCGGACTGAAACCTGGTCGGCCTGAGGAGCTCTTCTTCTGCCTGATGGACCCTTTGTCGGCCTGAGGGGGCCTCTGTGGGCCTGGAGGTGGCATCGGTCGGCCTGTATGGGAACTCGATCAGCCTGAAGGCCCTCGGTCGACTTTAGGGGCCCTCGATCGGCTTGAAGGAACCTCGGCCGGCTTGAGGGGCCCTTGGTCGGCCTGAGGAGCCTTTGTTCATCCTGAGTGGCTCTTTTTCGGCCTGAGGGGTCCTTTATCGGCCTGAGGGCTCGGTCGGCCTGGAGGGTAACTGGGTCGGTCTGAGGGGGCCCTCGGTTGACTTCAGGGGGCCCTCAGTCGGCTTGAGTGAACCTAGGTCGGCTTGAGGGGCCCTTAGTTTGCATGAGGGGTCCTCGTTTGGCCTCAGGGTCAATCGGCCTGATGGGTCTTTAGACTGAGAGCCCGTCTGTCGGTCTGAGGTGCCCTCGGTATGCCTGAGGGGACCTCGGTCGGCGTGAGGGGCCCTGAGTGGGCCTGAGGGACCCTCGGTTGTGCTGAGTGACTCGTTTGATCTGGGGGGCCCTTGGTCAGCTTGAGGGGGCCCTGAGTGTGCCTGAGGGACCCTCGGTTGGCCTGAATGACTCTCGTTTGACCTGAGGGGCCCTTGGTCAGCTTGAGGGGCCCTCAATGGGTCTGAGGCACCCTCGGTCGGTATGAGTGGCTCTCGTTCGGACTGAGGGGACCTCGACCAGCTTTAATGGGGCTTTTTCGGTCTGAAGGGCCCTTTGTCGGCCTGAGGGGCTCTCGGGCGGCCTGAAGGGACCCTCGGTCTTCCTAAGGGGGTCCTCTGACGGTCTTAGGGGGCCATGAGTCGGCTTGAAGGGCCCTCGGTCGGCTTAAGGAGCTCTTGGTCGACATGAGGAAGCCCTTCTTCGGCCTGAGGAAGCCCTTTTTCGGCCTGAGGTGCCTTCGGCCAGCTTGAGGAGGTCCTTTTTCAGCCTGAGGGGCCTTCGGTCAGCTTCCGGAGGCTCTCAATCGGCCTGAGCGTCCCTCGATCGGCCTGTAGAGGTCCCTCAATCGGCCTGAGCGTCCCTCGATCGGCCTGTAGAGGTCCCTCAATCGGCCTGAGCGTCCCTCGATCGGCCTGTAGAGGTCCCTCAATCGGCCTGAGCGTCCCTCGATCGGCCTGTAGAGGTCCCTCAATCGGCCTGAGCGTCCCTCGATCGGCCTGTAGAGGTCCCTCAATCGGCCTGAGCGTCCCTCGATCGGCCTGTAGAGGTCCCTCAATCGGCCTGAGCGTTCCTCGATCGGCCTGTAGAGGTGCCTCAATCGGCCTGAGCGTCCCTCGATCGGCCTGTAGAGGTGCCTCAATCGGCCTGAGCGTCCCTCGATCGGCCTGTAGAGGTCCCTCAATCGGCCTGAGCGTCCCTCGATCGGCCTGTAGAGGTGCCTCAATCGGCCTGAGCGTCCCTCGATCGGCCTGTAGAGGTGCCTCAATCGGCCTGAGCGTCCCTCGATCGGCCTGTAGAGGTCCCTCAATCGGCCTGAGCGTCCCTCGATCGGCCTGTAGAGGTGCCTCAATCGGCCTGAGCGTCCCTCGATCGGCCTGTAGAGGTCCCTCAATCGGCCTGAGCGTCCCTCGATCGGCCTGTAGAGGTCCCTCAATCGGCCTGAGCGTCCCTCGATCGGCCTGTAGAGGTCCTCAATCGGCCTGAGCGTCCCTCGATCGGCCTGTAGAGGTCCCTCAATCGGCCTGAGCGTCCCTCGATCGGCCTGTAGAGGTGCCTCAATCGGCCTGAGCGTCCCTCGATCGGCCTGTAGAGGTCCCTCAATCGGCCTGAGCGTCCCTCGATCGGCCTGTAGAGGTCCCTCAATCGGCCTGAGCGTCCCTCGATCGGCCTGTAGAGGTGCCTCAATCGGCCTGAGCGTCCCTCGATCGGCCTGTAGAGGTGCCTCAATCGGCCTGAGCGTCCCTCGATCGGCCTGTAGAGGTGCCTCAATCGGCCTGAGCGTCCCTCGATCGGCCTGTAGAGGTGCCTCAATCGGCCTGAGCGTCCCTCGATCGGCCTGTAGAGGTCCCTCAATCGGCCTGAGCGTCTCTCGATCGGCCTGTAGAGGTCCCTCGATCGGCCTGTAGAGGTGCCTCAATCGGCCTGAGCGTCCCTCGATCGGCCTGAGCGTCCCTCGATCGGCCTGAGCGTCCCTCAATCGGCCTGATCGTCCCTCGATCGGCCTGTAGAGGTGCCTCAATCGGCCTGAGCGTCCCTCGATCGACCTGAGCGTCCCTCGATCGGCCTGTAGAGGTCCCTCAATCGGCCTGAGCGTCCCTCGATCGGCCTGAGCGTCCCTCAATCGGCCTGAGCGTCCCTCGATCGGCCTGTAGAGGTGCCTCAATCGGCCTGAGCGTCCCTCGATCGGCCTGAGCGTCCCTCGATCGGCCTGAGCGTCCCTCGATTGGCCTGTAGAGGTGCCTCAATCGGCCTGAGCGTCCCTCGATCGGCCTGTAGAGGTCCCTCGATCGGCCTGAGCGTCCCTCGATCGGCCTGTAGAGGTCCCTCGATCGGCCTGAGCGTCCCTGGATCGGCCTGAGCGGCCCTCGATCGGCCTGAGCGGCCCTCGATCGGCCTGTAGAGGTCCCTAATGTGACACGCATTCTCCCGTCAGCGCCCCCGAGAGGAGAAAACAAGAGCCGTCACCAGTCATTAAGTTGTTGCCTGGTGTGTGGGAGGCGACAGACGGTGACGTCTGGTGTGTGGGAGGCGACAGACGGTGACGTATAACCGGTTACAGCGAACCTTCACAGTGATTTATCACGCTACTACACGCACTCGGCCACGAAAACAGCCGGAGAAACACCAGCCAACTAATGCGATATGAAGTCATCAAACGCTCAGCATACACGGTCAAATATGCCTTCTCGAGCCACTCGAAGGAACTCCGTACAGGCCCAACATCGCCACTCTCGCACCTAATGTTGTAACACTCCGTAATACTTCTTCTCACGGAGCTAGAGAGCCTCCCACGCATATTTGGGCGTTCAGTAAAATGTTAGCCCGTCAGTCCATTGAAGCTGTTCGGGTGAACGCGCCGGAACTCGACCAGAACGGAGCTGCGCCCCCTCCGCGTAACAGGCGGGCAGCGCAGGCAGCGGGGCGCGTTGAAGATCACACGCTCCGATGAGCATGACAGAAGCCTGAAGACGCATGGGCCCAATGATATCCCGTCATAGCCACACAACCTGTCTGCCGATCAAACCCTAACTAACTCCCCAAATAAAATAACCAAAATTAGATGATAATTGTTTTGATAAATACTAAAAATACACTTGGATACAAGTTTTATTTGGCTCATCGTAATAACCGCGTAATAAAAGCAGTATTAAAACGTAGTAGCGTAACATTTACGATGCAACATCGCCTCCCTCACAGAGACGTTCATCCAGAGACGCCTCCCTCACAGAGACGTTCATCCAGAGACGCCTCCCTCACAGAGACGTTCATCCAGAGACGCCTCCCTCACAGAGACGTGCATCCAGAGACACCTCCCTCACAGAGACGTTCATCCAGAGACGTCTCCCTCACAGAGACGTTCATCCAGAGACGCCTCCCTCACAGAGACGTTCATCCAGAGACGCCTCCCTCACAGAGACGTTCATCCAGAGACGCCTCCCTCACAGAGACGTTCATCCAGAGACGCCTCCCTCACAGAGACATTCATCCAGAGACGCCTCCCTCACAGATACGTTCATCCAGAGACGCCTCCCTCACAGATACGTTCATCCAGAGACGCCTCCCTCACAGAGACGTTCATCGAAGAGACGCCTCCCTCACAGAGACGTTCATCCAGAGACCCCTCCCTCACAGAGACGTTCATCTAGAGACGCCTCCCTCACAGAGACGTTCATCCAGAGACGCCTCCCTCACATAGACGTTCATCCAGAGACGTTCATCCAGAGACGCCTCCTCACAGAGACGTTCATCCAGAGACACCTCCCTCACAGAGACGTTCATCCAGAGACGCCTCCCTCACAGAGACGTTCATCGAAGAGACGCCTCCCTCACAGAGACGTTCATCCAGAGACGCCTCCCTCACAGAGAAGTTCATCGAAGAGACGCCTCCCTCACAGAGACGTTCATCCAGAGACGCCTCCCTTACATAGACGTTCATCCAGAGACGTTCATCCAGAGACGCCTCCCTCACAGAGACGTTCATCCAGAGACACCTCCCTCACAGAGACGTTCATCCAGAGACGCCTCCCTCACAGAGACGTTCATCCAGAGACGCCTCCCTCACAGAGACGTTCATCCAGAGACACCTCCCTCACAGAGACGTTCATCCAGAGACGCCTCCCTCACAGAGACGTTCATCGAAGAGATGCCTCCCTCACAGAGACGTTCATCCAGAGACGTCTCCCTCACAGAGACGTTCATCCAGAGACGCCTCCCTCACAGAGACGTTCATCCAGAGACGCCTCCCTCACAGAGACGTTCATCGAAGAGACGCCTCCCTCACAGAGACGTTCATCCAGAGACGCCTCCCTCACAGAGACGTTCATCGAAGAGACGCCTCCCTCACAGAGACGTTCATCGAAGAGACGCCTCCCTCACAGAGACGTTCATCGAAGAGACACCTCCCTCACAGATGCGCTCATCGAAGAGACGCCTCCCTCACAGAGACGTTCATCCAGAGACGCCTCCCTCACAGAGACGTTCATCCAGAGACGCCTCCCTCACAGAGACGTTCATCCAGAGACGCCTCCCTCACAGAGACGTTCATCCAGAGACGCCTCCCTCACAGAGACGTTCATCCAGAGGCGCCTCCCTCACAGAGACGTTCATTCAGAGACGCCTCCCTCACAGAGACGTTCATCCAGAGACGCCTCCCTCACAGAGACGTTCATCCAGAGACGCCTCCCTCACAGCGACGTTCATCCAGAGACGCCTCCCTCACAGAGACGTTCATCCAGAGACGCCTCTCTCACAGAGACGTTCATCCAGAGACGCCTCCCTCATAGAGACGTTCATCCAGAGACGCCTCCCTCACAGAGACGTTCATCCAGAGACGCCTCCCTCACAGAGACGTTCATCCAGAGACGCCTCCCTCACAGATACGTTCATCCAGAGAAGCCTCCCTCACAGATACGTTCATCCAGAGACGCCTCTCTCACAGAGACGTTCATCCAGAGACGCCTCCCTCACAGATACGTTCATCGAAGAGACGCCTCCCTCACAGAGACGTTCATCGAAGAGACGCCTCCCTCACAGAGACGTTCATCCAGAGACGCCTCCCTCACAGAGACGTTCATCGAAGAGACGTTCATCCAGAGACGCCTCCCTCACAGATACGTTCATCCAGAGACGCCTCCCTCACAGAGACGTTCATCGAAGAGACGTTCATCCAGAGACGCCTCCCTCACAGAGACGTTCATTCTCCGCTCGCGGCGGTAATACACAATACCAATGCTCGTGTGAACAGGTTTGGTGTATCTCCTCTGAACCGACAGCCGGTTTCACAATCGAGTGACCCAGTGGCGAAACTATGCAGGGTGCCCGGCGCCATGCCACGTTCAGAGGACACGTGCAGTGAATGCCAACAGACCTCGGCGACAGCAGAGCTCGGCGCAGCTGAGTGTCTGTGTATAATTGGTGAGCGCTCTGTGCGTGTGACGTTTGGCGGCGCGCTGTGAATTGGTGAGCGCTCTGTGCGTGTGACGTTTGGCGGCGCGCTGTGAATTGGTGAGCGCTCTGTGCGTGTGACGTTTGGCGGCGCGCTGTGAATTGGTGAGCGCTCTGTGCGTGTGACGTTTGGCGGCGCGCTGTGAATTGGTGAGCGCTCTGTGCGTGCGACGTTTGGCGGCGCGCTGTGAATTGGTGAGCGCTCTGTGCGTGCGACGTTTGGCGGTGCGCTGTGAATTGGTGAGCGCCTGTGCGTGTGACGTTTGGCGGCGCGCTGTGAATTGGTGAGCGCTCTGTGCGTGTGACGTTTGGCGGCGCGCTGTGAATTGGTGAGCGCTCTGTGCGTGCGACGTTTGGCGTTGCGCTGTGAATTGGTGAGCGCTCTGTGCGTGTGACGTTTGGCGGCGCGCTGTGAATTGGTGAGCGCTCTGTGCGTGTGACGTTTGGCGGCGCGCTGTGAATTGGTGAGCGCTCTGTGCAGTGCGACGTTTGGCGGCGCGCTGTGAATTGGTGAGCGCTCTGTGCAGTGCGACGTTTGGCGTTGCGCAAGGGCTGCCGATCGTTCATGAAGTGAACGAGGACGATTAGAATAGAGTCTTCGTTCTGGCGGGGCACCTGCAACCACCGGATTCACCACCAACCTATGGAACTACATGATAGACCATTCCACGCAGGGGCCTTGCCAGGGGGGGGGGGGGGGGCTTCCAGGGGTGGGGGTACAGGGTCCCTCGGCCCAATGGAAGAGGCCGTTCGGCCGAGCGACCGAGGGGCCCTTCGGCTTATCAGGCTTAAGAAAGACCTTGTTCGGACTGAGAGGCCCTCAGTTGGCCCGAAGGAACCCTCTGTCGGCCCGGGGTTGCCCTCGGTCGGCCTAAGGAGGCCCTTGCTAGGCTTAAGAGGGTTCCCGGTCGGCCTGAAGCTGTCGGCCTAAGGAGCCCTCGGCCGTCCCAAGAGGGTCCTAGGTCGTCCTGAGGTGGCCCTAGGTTGGTCGGCCTGAGGGGCCCTCGGTCGGCCTGCAGGGCCCTTGCTAGGCCTAAGTGGGCCCCCAGTCGACCCGAGGACCTCCGTTCGGCCTAATGGGCCCTCCGCCGGCGTAGGGTTGTCCTAGGTCGTCTGGGGGGGGGGGGCTAGGTTGGTCGGCCTGAGGTGCCCTCGGTTGGCCTGTGGGACCCGGCCGGCCTAAGGGGGTCCCGGTCGGCCTAAGGGAGACGCCTGTTTGGCATGATGGGCCTCAGTGAGCCTTAGCCCTTGCTAGACCTAAGAGGGTCCTAGGTCGTCCTGAGGGGGCCCTAGGTTGTTCGGCCTGAGGGGCCATATTCGGCCTGTGTGGGCCTGGTCGGCCTGGGGGGGGGGGGCTCGGTCGACCTGAGGGGCCCTGGTGGCCTGTGGGGGGTCCGATCGGCCTAAGGGGTCATCGGTCGGCCTGATGGTCCTTGATTAGCCTGTGGGGCCCTCAGTCTGACTGAGGGAGCCCTTGGTCGGCCCGGGGGTCCCCTCGACCAGCCTGGGGAGGGGGGGGGGTCTTATGTCTGCCTGTGGGGCCCTTGATAGGCTTAAGAGGTTATTAACGTAAAACTTCTTGATAATATACGGTCAGTGTGACCTTTGCTAACCTCTACAGCCTAAACTATCGACCTGATAAACAAAAACGAGGACACGTTAGTGATTCCATTTGTCATGACCTTTCTATTTTGTCTTCGCATGTTCCTATACTATTACAATTCTTGAGATATTTTGGGGTATGTTGGGCAGACTCTAAAAATTGCCAAATTTGACATTTGAAGACCTCTGGTGACCTCAATTTTGACCTGAGACAAAAATGAACGAAATGGTTTGGTAGTGAATTTGACGCTGAACTTTCCCTTGTTTAAGTTGCTTAATTTTTCTTTTAAAATCAGGAAATGTGCCAGTTTTTTTGTTGTTGCCGATTTGGGGCGGTTTGGGGCATGGCGTCTTCCCCCCTCCCCCTGCTGGATACGCCAGTGGCCATAAACTAAGACAACCTACTTGAAAAGCCCGTGAGCGCTCACAATTTGTCGACATAAGTCAGATTTTGCGTTGCTGTTTTCTGAAATTGTCCTTGCAGACTTATGATGGATCGTTTCGTGTAAAGCACCTCGACACTCCATAGTCTACAACATCAGTGAATTACCTCGAATTTATGTTTGCAATGACCTCAATAGCGATATCGCAAACGTGATAAATCGAGCCTCGGGGCAACGTAAAATGTCGAGGGGCCGACGTTTCGCGTTGCCTCTTCTTGATTGTGTTGCTGCTGGGACCTTCAAGGTGCCTTGTGCGTGCAACTAAAAATGTTAACCCACGCACCGACGGAGTCCGTGCCAACTTCGAACCGACGGGGGGGGGGGGGGGGGCAGATACCCGCCCCTCTAAGATCTCAAAAACCATGTAAAGTAGTGACAAACTGAAAAAAACGTCAAATAACTCGAAACATGGTCTAATGAAAGTAACAAGGTCTTTTTTAGGTCAGGTAAATATTCAGGTCACCAGAAGTCATCAATGGTAAAATTTGGGCCATATATGGGTGTCCTTATCAAAAACCGTCCATATCTCGAGAACTAAAAGGGCTAAAACGCGCTAAAAAAAACGACCGAAAGAGAGTTGAATGTGCTGTAACTCAGGCTCAATCAGATTTGATCTCAAGTCAATAGTTAGCTCAGGGGAGGCCATCGAACTTGAAACATTTTGAAAATCGCGGAATTGTTTTTAGGGAATTACTTTTGAGATACGCATGATAAAGTAACCTACAGTTTTCACCATTGTGTTTCTCCGTCGAGACGCATCGAATGGTATATCGGATGACCATGACCTAGTTTGGTCATATCCAAAAATTGAGCTGACCTGTGGTCAGGTCAAGTTTAGTTCAAGTTCAAATTGTACATCAATCAACGCGTCTCGACGAGCCAAACACAATGTTGAGAACCCTATTACTCTACCTTGATGTGTCAAAGAGTTATTGAAGAAAAACCACGCGTGACCTCGGGTCACCTGAGTTGACCTCGTAGAGGTCACATAAAAACAATGTGACGTGGGTTTTTGCATTTGGCACAAGAATGGTGTATGTGGTGAAAACTGGTCAAATTTAAGCATTTTCTGTATATTTATCTGTGTTTTCATTTTCCCCCATTGAATGGGGAGGTCACGAAATTAATCTGACCTTAGGTCACCGATATTACCAATTCAAGCTAAACGAACTGTAGGTACTTATGGCCTAATTGAATCCTGAGAGTTTCAAACCGCTCGGTCAATTACTGTGGCTTTGGCACGATCATAAACTTTCAAAAACTTGCTTGGAGGTGGGGTCACTTAACGTGACCTGCTGATCTGACCTGAGATAACTCGAAGTCAAGAATTGCACACAATGTGGGTAGTTGATGCCCACGAACAGCTGTCCCGAGATTGGCGGCGCTGCGTGCCGCCGTTTTTTCTCCAATAATCACGAAAACCTCAGGTGGGTGGATATCCGCCCCCCCCCCCCCTCCCACGTCGGTGCGCGTGTTAATACTGCACATGATGCCAAAGGGAGTCAGTTGCCGCACATTATTTTGTACCAGACTACGAACCTATCAGTCATCTACGCATAGGATCTGTTCAACATGGGCCTGTCCGACGTTTTTTTTTGCGACCATTTTGGGGCCCTGCAAAATATAGTAGCCTAAATCCGAGGAGATACCTTTTCGTGCCATTTGTTTTTGTTTGGAGCGCCTTTGCCGAGGGGGGGGGGGACTGGGGATGCCGTGCCCCCCCTCCCCTTCCCGAAGATCTGGCTGCGCCCGATTCCACGTTGCAGGTCGCCATTCAGCAAGTTATAAAACCAGATTAGTTCAGCAATGGTGAATGACGACCTGCAAAGTGGAGTGGTCTATACTGTAGGTGCATAGGTTTGATTCCGGCGATGGATATTTAATATCGAAATGCCAACATTGGGAGGTTCACCGGGGTGTGACCGCTTGCAGCAGTGGTGATCGGACAGCTGAGGTTTGGATTCGACCAGGGAAAGCGGAGGGCATCCCCAGGAGACCTTGGAAGTGCAGAGCCGGCGCCTGGACGGGCAGCACCTCATCGATCACAAGGCAGGTGAAACGGACGGTATACGGTATACTCAGGGCGGGACAGGATGCGGTGATCCTCGGGGCGGGACAGGATGCGGTGATCCTCGGGGCGGGACAAGAGGCGGTGATACTCGGGGCGGGACAGGAGGCGGTGATCCTCGGGGCGGGACAGGAGGCGGTGATCCTCGGGGCGGGACAGGAGGCGGTGATCCTCGGGGCGGGACAGGAGGCGGTGATCCTCGGGGCGGGACAGGAGGCGGTGATACTCGGGGCGGGACAGGAGGCGGTGATCCTCGGGGCGGGACAGGAGGCGGTGATACTCGGGGCGGGACAGGAGGCGGTGATCCTCGGGGCGGGACAGGAGGCGGTGATACTCGGGGCGGGACAGGAGGCGGTGATCCTCGGGGCGGGACAAGAGGCGGTGATCCTCGGGGCGGGACAGGAGGCGGTGATCCTCGGGGCGGGACAGGAGGCGGTGATCCTCGGGGCGGGACAGGAGGCGGTGATCCTCGGGGCGGGACAGGAGGCGGTGATCCTCGGGGCGGGACAGGAGGCGGTGATACTCGGGGCGGGACAGGAGGCGGTGATCCTCGGGGCGGGACAGGAGGCGGTGATCCGGCCTCGCCAGGACAGGAGGCGGTGATCCTGGGCGCGGGACAGGAGGCGGTGATCCGGCCTCGCCAGGACAGGAGGCGGTGATCCTGGGGGCGGGACAGGAGGCGGTGATACTCGGGGCGGGACAGGAGGCGGTGATACTCGGGGCGGGACAGGAGGCGGTGATCCTCGAGGCGGGACAGGAGGCGGTGATCCTGGGGGCGGGACAGGAGGCGGTGATCTTCGGGGCGGGACAGGAGGCGGTGATCCTGGGGGCGGGACAGGAGGCGGTGATACTCGGGGCGGGACAGGAGGCGGTGATACTCGGGGCGGGACAGGAGGCGGTGATCCTCGAGGCGGGACAGGAGGCGGTGATCCTGGGGGCGGGACAGGAGGCGGTGATCTTCGGGGCGGGACAGGAGGCGGTGATCCTGGGGGCGGGACAGGAGGCGGTGATACTCGGGGCGGGACAGGAGGCGGTGATACTCGGGGCGGGACAGGAGGCGGTGATCCTCGAGGCGGGACAGGAGGCGGTGATCCTGGGGGTGGGACAGGAGGCGGTGATCCGGCCTGGACAGGACAAGAGGCGGTGATCCTGGGGGTGGGACAGGAGGCGGTGATCTTCGGGGCGGGACAGGAGGCGGTGATCCTGGGGGCGGGACAGGAGGCGGTGATCCGGCCTGGCCAGGACAGGAGGCGGTGATCCTGGGGGTGGGACAGGAGGCGGTGACCCGGCCTGGCCAGGACAGGAGGCGGTGATCCTGGGGGTGGGACAGGAGGCGGTGATCCGGCCTGGCCAGGACAGGAGGCGGTGATCCTGGGGGTGGGACAGGAGGCGGTGATACTCGGGGCGGGACAGGAGGCGGTGATCCGGCCTGGCCAGGACAGGAGGCGGTGATCCTGGGGGCGGGACAGGAGGCGGTGATCTTCGGGGCGGGACAGGAGGCGGTGATCCTGGGGGTGGGACAGGAGGCGGTGATACTCGGGGCGGGACAGGAGGCGGTGATACTCGGGGCGGGACAGGAGGCGGTGATCCTCGAGGCGGGACAGGAGGCGGTGATCCTCGGGGCGGGACAGGAGGCGGTGATACTCGGGGCGGGACAGGAGGCGGTGATCCTCGAGGCGGGACAGGAGGCGGTGATCCTCGGGGCGGGACAGGAGGCGGTGATCCTCGGGGCGGGACAGGAGGCGGTGATCCTCGAGGTGGGACAGGAGGCGGTGATACTCGGGGCGGGACAGGAGGCGGTGATCCTCGGGGCGGGACAGGAGGCGGTGATCCTCGGGGCGGGACAGAAGGCGGTGATACTCGGAGCGGGACAGAAGGCGGTGATACTCGGGGCGGGACAGGAGGCGGTGATCCGGCCTGGCCAGGACAGGAGGCGGTGATACTCGGGGCGGGACAGGAGGCGGTGATCCTGGGGGTTGGACAGGAGGCGGTGATTCGGCCTGGCCAGGACAGGAGGCGGTGATCCTGGGGGTGGGACAGGAGGCGGTGATCCGGCCTGGCCAGGACAGAGTGGTGATCCTCGGGGGGACAGAAGGCGGTGATCCGGCCTGGTCAGGCCTGGCCAGGCCTGCCGGCGGCCTGCTGACGGAGCCTCGTCCGTCAGCCGGGACTCTGCAGCTGGTGGATAGATGGATGGATAGGCTGATGGATAGATGGATGGTAGGTCCACGCTGATCGGAGTGGGTCAGAGTGGATCGGCAGCAGATCCTAAACCTAGCGAGTGAGAGGGGCCTGTTCAGCTGCAGGACACAGCTGGCTCAAGGTTTCATAAAACGCCGTACTTTTAGCATGACAATAGTGATGTTTGATCGGAAAAACTGTAAAAGAAAAATACATTTCCTTTAGTCTTTTTGATAATCCCAGTATGATAACATCTGTGAACTACAAAACGGCCAGTGAGACATTTATGTAGCAAAAACTGTTTTTATACTATAACAGCCGCGAGACTACAGCAGGAGGTTCAAAACCTCGTTAAATGTCGTATCCCTGTCCGAGACAGGTGGTTTGGTTTTCCCGCTCACACAAACGAGCAACCGCAAATGGCACAGGACGAGCCCAACTACAATGATCGATGTGGGACTTCATCGGCCGCATTTATCCCACAAGTGGTTTGACGAAATCATCTGTCCCTACATCAAACGGAGCGACTAAACGAAAATACTAAGATTCGAAGGAAACCGCAGAGAACAATGCTCTTCCGGATCGCCTCGGGGAGCGTTATACTTCCAGCGGCATTCCCGCGGATTTCACCAGGGAATCTCGCCAGCAGCCGGGAATCTCGCCAGCAGCCGAGTCAGCATGAGGTGCGGACCGGGCGGCGGTGGGTGTGGGCCATGAGCTGCGGATCGGGCGGCGGTGGGTGGTGTCGTTGTGTGGGACGCTCTATATGCGCCGCGTGAGCCGGTGCAGTGTGGGCGGCCGGCGCGGGGCGGTTCTGTGGCCCGGTGAGCCGGTATGCGGGCCCCGCCTGCCGCCACCGGACACATATCCGGGCTGCGGGCCGGCCGCCGGGGTCACCCCGCCGCCGGCCGCACCCCTCCGGGCATTTCCCGCTGCCCGGCCCAGTCAGCCGGATCAGACCGCGGCCCGACGGACAGGTACAGCCGCAGCGGGTGTCCCATCTCCCAGGTGTGTCTCAAGACGAGCAGCGTGTCGCTCGCTCTGACGGGCGTCGGCTGTGTGGGTAGTCTGACGTCACCGGGAGGGCACCGCCCAGCATCCGGCCATGACGTTACCGGACCGAACAGGGTGGAGGAACAGGGTGGACCAGGGTGGAACAGGGCGGAACAGGGTGGAACATGGTGGACCAGGGTGGACCAGGGTAGACCAGGGTGGAACAGAGTGGAACAGAGTGGAACAGGGTGGAACAGGGTGGAACAGTCCACCAGGGTGGAACAGGGTGGAACAGTCCACCAGGGTGGAACAGGGTGGAACAGGGTGGAACAGGGTGGAACAGGGTGTAACATGGTGGAACAGGGTGGAACAGGGTGGAACAGGGTGGAACAGGGTGGGTCAGGGTGGAACAGGGTGGAAAAGGGTGGAACAGGGTGGAACAGGGTGGAACAGGGTGGAACAGGGTGGAACATGGTGGAACAGGGTGGAATAGGGTGGAACAGGGTGGAACAGGGTGGAACAGGGTGGAACAGGGTGGAACAGGGCGGAACGGGGCAGAGGGGGTGGCCGGGTCAGGTCAGAAAGAACATTGGCCCAGAGGGTGCTGTGAACTGAGCCGCGCAGAGCCCGGACGCTGACCCCAAAAGGCAGAAAAACACGACAGCTATGAGCTGGCCGACCCGGCTCCGCTCGGCTCGGCTCGGCTCGGCTCGGCTCGGCTCGGCTCGGCTCGGCTCGGCTCGGCTCGGCTCGGCTCGGCTCGGCTCGGCTCGGCTCGGCTCGTCCCAGCTCGGCTCGGCTCGACCCGGCTTCGGCTCAGCTTCGAGCTCGTGCTCGACCGACGTTGGCTCATCTGACAGTCTAGACTGCAGTCAGCCGCCACTGACGCAATCAGGGCGCCCCTGTGACGATCTTGAGGCTCAGCGAGGCACAAGAAGCTCATCACCGGCAGTCCCAGCGAGCGCAGAGTACCGGAAGTACGGAGAATCAACGAACGGTCACACGTGAGAAGCACTCCGCCGCTGCCGAGAAAACAAGACGGACACGTGACCGAAGACCGGACCAAGATGACACCATGACGAGACCGGACCGAGACGCGGCGGTGACCGGACCGAAGCTGACTGTAGACTGTCTGCTGACTAGTAGTCACACAGGTCACCACTGATCGTAGTCATCACTGGTTTATCAAACTCTGCAAACCATCCTTCAGACTGACGTGGTTGCCTGTCAGGGTAATCTCTTCCGTTTGATTAAACTGAACCCTGTCAGGGCAGACTCACCGAAGAGAGGGAGGCGAGCTGATCTCTCGATCCAAACGGCTACCGCAGTGCCAGTGCAGGGAGTGGGTAGGGGGGAGGGAGGGGCGGTGCCGCGCTGCCGCCTGTGCCAGTGCAGGGTGCCGCGCTGCCGCCTGTGCACGGCTGATAGTTTAGCTCGTGACAGCTCCCGGCCAGGGGGAGAGGGAGGGAGGGAGGGGAGGTCAGCTCCCCTGCTGCTGGGTTCGGCACCTGCGGCTGCTCTCAGTGTGACCGGAAGCAGGTCAGGCCGGCTGCAGCGGGCGTGTTTTGGCCCGCCGCTGGTCTGTAGAGCAGCTGCCGGGCGGCGCAGCAGTGCAGCCGGTCAGACGGCGGCTTCAGCAGCCAGCTGCGAGCAGCCAGACCGGCTGGTCCGCCACGGCCCGGCTCCAGGCCGCCAAATATGGACTGCCCGGGCGGCTCCGCGGCGCCAGGTGACCTTGTCGGGGGGAGGGAGGGAGGGAGGGAGGGGAGGGGAGGGGCGCACGCCACTGTCCGCCGAACACAGCCTCAGCTGGCTGACAGCACTGACCGGGTCAGACGGGCCGAACGCTGGATGGAAAAATGGAAAAATATAGCACACTCCCCGCTGCTGGCAGGAAAAATGTTTGCTATTTAAACCACGTTAATATCTCCGTACTAAAGAAGGATTTGTGATAAATATCATAGTTTCCCAATTTAGCCGTTTGACCAGAAACACCTGATAGAAGGATTATATTTGTTTTAGAACATGGAACATGTCCGGTGGCCAGATCGGATGATGCACCGTTTTTAAATGGCAGACTGTGCCGCAGCATCTCGGTGCAGTGCGGAACAGCATACCCGGTTATAATTACGAGATCATTCCGAACGTTAAATGGCTGACTCATTACATGTCCTGGTATTGAACTATGAAAGGCATACCGAACCAACTCTGCACCCGTGTTTTACCTGAAAATGAAATTGGCGTTTCCGTTCTAGATGCCAGTTCATGAACAAGGCAGGAAGATGACAAATTATAACTTCATTCGACCTCGAACATTTTCCTTGACACGCCCATTGAGCTGACGTGTGATCTCCCATTTGGAATCAGTGGTGGGGCAGACATTTTACAACAAAAATCTGCAGTACTTGTAAAAACCTGCTCCTTGGCTTCCGACGGCTGCTGGTCACCGCCACACCGAGTCTCCCCAGGCCACCTGTTGGTCCTCCCTCACCTCGAATGCGTCTCACGTGCGGCTCACCCGATCAACCACACGATGCGGAGACCAGCGTCAAAAACAAGCCATCCGACCGGTTGTCGGTCGGCTCGCGCCGCGGCAGTGGCCGCCTCACACCCAGCGTGTCAACATCACTTTAGTCAGCCGGCAGACCGCACGGCTGACGCCGCCAGCGACCCTCCGCCCTCTTTCCCAGATACAAACACTGCCGTGGGGGCTGGGAATGGGCCGCCGGTGACACCGAGTGTCGGCACAAATGACAGTCGGCACGAGGTTGGTGAGGCGGGGCCCGGTTCTCGGGTGGCTATAGATGGGTGGGTACTGGTGTGAGTTGAGACAAAGTAATGTAGCCCGGGAACGATGTGATGGCGTTCAGAGAAGGCGTTGCGACATTTTCCGGGTAGTTACGTAGCTTTGCATTATATCATAGCTGGATGATGGTAATCACAAAATGTTGCAGCCATGGACAACTGCAGGAACTTTATAATCGTGCTTCCTCTGACCCGTTTACGTAATACCTAGAACATCCCGTCTGTTTTACTTTATCAAATAATCACAGATCATATTTTCCGCCCACGGTTTGGTGGTCAACACAGAGCGATGACCGGATCAGTGTCACAGGTGCAGTGACTGGCCATTCGAATGTGATGTTAATCAACTTAGCAGGCTCAGCATTTAATTTACCACAGCTTCTGCATTTTATGACGCATCCGATGCACGCTCCGATGCAAAACAAACCAACCAACATCCTGTCTGACCGCAGTGCCAACTGCCGCAGTGACGTACTGAATGTGACGCCGAGTCATAAGTGTCGCACCCAAGTACATGCAGCAAATGGACTCCACGATATCGCGGCTAAACCTCGTCTAACCTTAACCATATCCTCGACTTCTGGACTTCCCGGGCCTGACCGACCTATCACTACAAACCACAGGACTTCTGCCACCTTGGGAACCTCCTCTAACCTGTCTCTGCTGATAGTTGGACGACTGTTGGAGATGAGATGAGTGCTGGATCGCCGGCTGCTCCCGCACCGGCACAATCATCCTGCCATCGTGTTGCTCCGTCATGCTCTCCATCCGCGAGTTCTGGCTGGCCGCGCGACAGCGTCGTCGTCTTCTTGATGACACGCATGCTGACCCGACTTCATGCCGCCCTGTCTCTCTGATCGCTGCATCTCGCTGGTCGACTGGTGGATGTCGGAGGCCATTCGGCGCGAGGTGACCACCTGCGTCAGCTCCGGCACCGACTCGCGCTCGCGCACTGCATCACGCTCGTCCGTCTGTCTGCCACCGGACATGAACAGCCGGTCGCCGCCCGTGTGGAACTTGTACATGGACATGATGACGGCGTGTGAGTCCCGGCTGACAGTCTCAAGGTCCTCACGGCTCCTCACGGCTCCTCACGGCTCCTCACGGCTCCTCACGGCTCCTCACGGCTCCTCACGGCTCCTCACGGCTCCTCACGGCTCCTCACGGCTCCTCACGGCTCCTCACGGCTCCTCACGGCTCCTCACCGGACCTCCGTCGGTTGTCCTCACCGGACCTCCGTCGGTTGTCCTCACCGGACCTCCGTCGGTTGTCCTCGCGGGACCTCCGTCCGCGGCTCGTCCCGCAGTGGATCGCGTCTCGGCCGTCCCCGGCGCCGGCACTGCTGAGCGCGGCAGTGAACGTGAACCCGGCTCGGCGGCCGCCACTCGACTGGTCGCCCGGCGCCGGGCCGAGGCCCACCTCCTCCTCCAGCGGCGCCGCGCGGCAGCCCCGCCCCCTAATGAGATGCCCAGGGGACGCGACCTGCCGCTGCTGCTGCGGCCGGTTCGCCCACGTGCACTATACGCCCCGCCCGCACGCACACGCACCGGCACTGACCACTGATTCCAAATGGCAGCGGAAGGCCGTCGAGTGGGCGACGGCGGCGGCGGCAGCGGCGGCGGGCAGCGGCGGCGGCGGCGGCGGAGGGCCACTGCTCCCGCCCATGGTCGGCCTGCCGGCGGCCGGCGGGCGGTGGGCCGTCCGCCCGCGGTCGTCCCTCCGTACCTGGCGCTCCCGAGCCCCGTCACGGCCCGCTACGTCACGAGCGAGCCATGAACTTGAGGTGATTCACACCATTGGACGGACTGGACGGTCGGGCTGGACACGGGCAGACATGCTAAATGGCAGGGCAGTTACCGGGGCCAATGTCAGTCTGGCGACTCAATGAATGAAGCTAATGGCCGACACTGGGTCCTACCTTTAGTTCACCTGCAAGGTTCAGCGACGCCGCTTGCCTCGTTTCCGAAAGGCGAATAGCGAACGAAAAAGCCTGTTTTCGTGTCTATCGATTTTAGAACCCCCACAAGAGCAAGGCAGTCCAGATCAACTTATTTGCTGACATAGGGCAGGCACGCTGTCTCAGTTTGATTATGATTGTCCTCTTTAACCCGCGCCGTGCCGGGGAGGGGGGGGGGGGGGGGGGGGGGGGGGGGGGGGGGGGGGGGGTAGACGCCCTCCCCACCCTCAGTTTGTTTTAGGATAGCTCAAAAACGGCATCGCGCAGCGCCGCCGTTCTTAGCACAGCTATTCAGGCATCAATAATCCGCATTTTGCGAAATTCTCGACTGCGTGTCATCTCAGGTCAGGTCACCAGGCCAGGTCACGTGACCCCACTTCCAAAAAGTTGGCGGTCGTACCACAGCCACAGTTTTTGGCCGATCGATTTCGTACTTACTGGATTTCATAAGGGCAATGGTACCTACAATTGGTATATCTCGTTTTTTTTGTGTGTGTATATAACTGTGACCTAAGGTCGGGTCAATTTCGTGACCTCCCCATTATAAGTCAATGGGGAAATATTCAATTGTTTCCTTTTCTGAGGATACGCATTATATCGGCCCAATTCCTTCTGGATCATGTTATCATAGGCCATTCTTGAAGTCCCAGGTGCAACTTTTGTTCAGTGACCCCGTACAGGGTCAGCCGAGGTCATCCGAGGTGACCAACACTTTGTTGTCAATAACTCTCGACAAAATCAAAATACACAAGTGAAACCTGCACCAATGTGTTTGTCTCGTCGCGGCACGCCTCCCAATGTGCAACATGACCTAATTGGGTCACCACTTGACCTGAGGTCAAATTTATAAGTTGACCTAACCTAGATATCATGAATATGATTCGAAGTGCCTTGACAAGACAAACATGATGACGTCAAAATTATTGCCTTATCTTTATTAGATAAAAAGTTATTTGTGAAAAACAGTTTTGGCAAAAATAGCCTTTTTAAACATTTGATTACCTCTGGAGCCTAAACTATTGACCTGATATAAAAGTTGAGGACCATTTGGCGATTGCAGTTGTCAAGATATTTCGATTGTTTGTTCTCCGTTTGTTCCTAGCTATCATAGTTCCCGAGATATTTTAGGGTTCTGGAGCAAATTCCTGAAACTGGAAAATCTGACCTTCGATGACCTTTGGGCCTGGTGACCTCAATATTGACCTGATAAAAAATGGCCGAAATAGTTTCAAAATGCATTTTGACGAGCTTTCGAACGGCGTTTTCGGTTTTTGTCTACGTCCCATAGGAGCCGAGTTAGATGGGGCGTCGAAACGCCCCCCCCCCCCCCCCCCCTCCCCCCGCTGGCACGGCGAAGGTGGCGCCGAGCACCGGCACGGCGCGAGTTAAACAAACATTTGTAATCAAGGACGCCCGAGCATTTCTGAACATGCCATAGCTCATCACAGCCCTTAAACTTATCCCGATCACTACATAATGTCTGCTGGCTTTCTAGCCAACACACCCTGACTGTGGATATCGAATAACGCTTCCCGCTGATACGTGGGCGTGAGCTTCTCAAGTCTCAGAGCCCCGGCTCAACAATGGGCGTCAGAACAATGGCGCGTTCTGGTGTGGTCGGGCCACCCTCACGCACACCGTCTCAAGTCTCTCAGTTCCTGTCCAACGCCCACCGGCGATCAGTCAGCGAGCGAGCCTTGAGTCTTGGGAGTGGGAGCCAGCCTGTCGGGCAGGGCACCACAGGCGCCCACCGGCGATCAGTCAGCGAGCGAGCCTTGAGTCCTGGGAGTGGGAGCCAGCCTGTCGGGCAGGGCACCACCTGTCCCACTCAGCCTGACCTTCAGACAGCTGACACCCTCGCCGGGAACCTGTCTGTGTTTTCTGACGCCTCAACGTCTGCTGGATTCAGGAAGCTATCGATCGCCTATGGCGGCATCCAGAGACAACCAACAGGTCGCGGCATAGCGCAGAGCTGACGAAACTAGCCGGCCCGGGCAGCTTCGTTGGTGTTACTAGACGGCCGATCAACTTGGCACGTCATGCCCGCAAAAATAGTCAGGAATCTTATCTGCCCATCCTGACCACTGTGTAACTTTGCACATTCCGATATCTGCCAACTGTCAAACAGCGAAAAACGGACGATCCGTTTAGGCATCAGATTACATGGCATGTTGTCATTACGTGCCACTTATTAAATAAATCATTATGGCTACTGATATTCGAAACCAGATCAGATTATACAAATATCAGACAGGA